>CM034354.1:13570450-13635920 GCA_019925275.1 Mytilus edulis | reverse complement strand
TGACATGTCATTAACTTCAATATTTGTTGAAATCACATATTTTTTATTCTATGGAAGTCCCTAGGACTACGCTGGTATACAAGAATTTTAAGCTATGATTTCTTTCGGCATGAGCAAGTCTGGCATGATCAGAGTCATAATAATGTGTCCCGAGTAAGGTTATTTGTGTCTTCCTTCGGACTTTTACCTTGTGAACTAGCACGTTAAAAATCCGGCTCGTCGGCGGTCTTGAAATTAACAGGATTCATACTTCTATCTCATTACCATGTTCTCGTCCCGATATGCATGTAATATTTCTCACTGGACGTTAAACACCAATCCGTCATCATCTTCTATTGAATGGAATTAAAATGAATAGTTGACCTAAAGCATTTTGCAACAATTTCTTATGTATTCATAAAATCAAAAAGTATTGGGTGTAATGCATTGCTGTTGAAGACAATTATGATTAAACAGGTCAAAACTTATATTTCTGTAAAATTTAGCCTGAAAGGACGGCATGTCCTTGATCAAAATAAAATATCTTCATTGTTAATTAATATATCTTAAAGATAATAATATTGTTTAAAAAGAACGACACTGATGAAGGAAATTTGTTGTGCCAAAAGATTTGTACGTCTTAATTGGTATACTTGTACATTAAGCTTAGCTCGCCCGGACCAAGGGGCCAGTGTGAGCTATTGCCATCACTTCTTGTTCTTCGTCGTAGTCGTCCGTAAAACGTCTTAGTCAGTTGGAACCAAAATTGGCCACAATCATCCTTGGTGTATCTAGTTTAAAAAAAAATATATTACTTCAATCTCTAAACGTAGAAAAAAGGTGTAAAATACAAGTATCGTCTATAAAGATAAGATAAGACACAATATATCTTTATTCCAATTAAAGGACCCATGATGAGCAAAGCAATTTATTACAATGATTTTTTATAATTGAGAGACACAAATAATTTTGACAATCTTATATAAATATGAATATAATCAACTTTATAAGTTTATGCCGGATTTTAAGCCACAGCCAGACCAGAGCCAAAGAATATGTGTAAAAAGCAGTAATAAAACAGATTGTATAAAATATTAACAGGCAAATATTCTCAATGGGTTATATATAAACATATCTATACTTTAATGATAGTTTTCTGTGTTCAAAACATTTATTAATATAAGTTCAAAATTTTTTTAATACCTATAGGTTTTCTTGAATAAAAAGTCAATTGAACTTGGCACTTGTGTTTAACACTTCTAAATTTTGACAACTTATCAAAATTTTATCACAGAACTCTTTTCTCAAAAGATAAAGACATTCACATATAAAATGTTCTTCATCTTCAACTTTATCCAGCATGCATTTTTTACATAACCTTTGTGTTTTATCTAGTATATAGTTTGTTTTTTTTAAACTTGAATACCGTTATAGACAGTGAAAATCTGATTGGGATAGAAATGTCAATATTTACTTACTGTCCATTTTAACCAAAGTTGTCAGACCAATTCTTATTTGAGTTATTGTCTGAAATGACGATTAGCATCATTTAAAAAAAAAACACTGTAATAAATAGAGAGAAGCTGTATCTGAGGACAAAATCGTCAGTATACTTGTATACGAGTTATTGCCCTTGAATGACAATTTTTACCCGTTTTTGCGGATTTTTTCTTTTTTTTCTGTATTAATGAAAACTATAATAGAAAAGAAAGAAAATGGGTCCAACAAGACAAGATTTGGGCCCACAAAAATTTCCATTCAAGACAACTATTCTTTTTGCATTGTATCAGTTTTATGCCAAACTGTCAGGTGAACACTACAGGCTCCTTGAAGGCTCTGCTTTTTGTTGGTGTAAATTTGAAAAGGGGGAATTAATATATAACTACCATATTTTATATGTAAATAGAGAAGTGTATATAGTTACTGCATTTTACCTTTTAAAGATTGACAATATTTTACCGTGTTCAAATATATTCTACTTGGATTTATCCTTGATGTTCCTTAAACTAACCTTATAAAGGAAACTTAAACAGAGAGGTGTAGCTACCTAGGTTGTCTCCTGGTAGTGTGGTTACTTGTTCCCTTAGGAGCTAGTATTAAAAAAAACATGTCTACTACAAAGAAGGGTATATTTATTTCCCCAAATTATCTTCCTGAATATGTATGTAAATTTTTTCCTGGATTTTTTTGGCAGCAATCACTCAATCTTGTGCAACATCCTAATTTCCTGCCAATTCGATGTGTGGCTTGCTGATTGGTTGTTTGCATATTTTATTTTTGACGTTAGGTTGCTGTCTCATTGATTTATACTTCATATTTCTTTTAACTTCTATTCAAAAATCAATAAAATCCAGATTGACAGAAAAACAAGCAAAAACTGAAAAATATAAGTAACAGACTCACACAAAAATGTAAGGTGTTCTGGAGGAATAAGCATACTATAAGCATACCCACACCTACAGTATAAATTCTGATTTAATGTACATGGTGGCCTAAAATTGCTTACTACCACTTCATTTTAACTCTTGTGGTTAGTTGTCTCATGGGCAATCATATCACATCTCATTTTTATATGGATCCATTTTAAGTGGCCTCTATCAGTACCCTACAAAAGGCATTTCAATTTGAAGAAAAAAAATCATACTAATACATCTGCCAATTTCATTCAGACTGCTGTGTGTTCTATATAAAGTAAGATAGTTTCCAAAACATATGTAGGAGTGCCACTTCTTTTGAATTTTACACTTCTCATATTTGATTATAAAGAAATAAAATGATATGGGGCAAGTTTTCAAGTGACAACTTTACTCATCATAAGAGAAATAAGTGCTTTTGTTATTGATATTCATCTTAACAAGTACTGTACTGGAAAACGTGAACAATGTACAAATACGTCATACCCTGCATCAAGGTCAGGCTGGAATTTAGATAAATATAAACAACTTTCTGGTATGCCTGATATTCATTAGTTTCCCAATAAATATATCTGGTGTGCAAATAAGATTGCACCAACTATGGTTTTACTGACAACTTGAGAAAAGTTATTGATTGCACAATCTAAATCTATCTTTTAATTAACATGAAGTTATTACCTTTTTCTGAAATCTTCTTGAATGTTGCATTTTATGTAACATAAGGTTCATTGACCAATTTTACTTCAAAACACTGAAAAAGAGAGGGGGGATACCTAAGGGACATTCAAAGTCGATGAAAAACTGACAAAGCCATGGCAAAATAAAATGAAAAATGACGAAAGACAAACAACAGTCCACAAAACACAACAAAGAAAGCTCAAGACTGTCAGAGCAACAAGACCTCCTTCAAAAACAGGACTTTTTCAGTAGTATCCTGCTCCACATGTGGCACCCATCATGTTGCTCATGTATAGCCTCAGGTACAAAATCAGTGATATGTCTCATTCGCAACAAGGCCTCATGTAGTATAACAAAAACAAGACTTTGATATATAAATCTTTAATCAATAACAAATTAAAAAGGTAACAATCGATAACAACTGACTGTTGTAAAAAAGTATCACAAATTTAAAACAAAATACTGTAAACCAAGTACTCTAAACATGTTAAAATAAATACAAATACATTGCTGTCTTGCAAAATTAGAATATACACTTTTTTTTTTAAATTGTCTTGTGCACAACATAAAACATCTAGTACAATTCCTTGTAAAGTATAATATTGTCTCTATTAGGTTTAAGTTCATACTCCGCTTTCAAACTTTAATAAACAAAAAGAACTAATCTTGTTATTACTATAACATTGATCTCTTAAATGAAACAGAGCACATTTAAAAGTCTTGTCTATATACTTTAAAAACAACTATAAACCAACACAAATCTAATCTCAGAAGATAGCTAATTTGACATCCTTGAAATTTTGTATCATGTAAATAAAAGATTTAGCATTTGACTCATCTTCTTTTGAAATAAAAGAAGTATGAATGTATTGCAATGTAGGGCATTTCACAAAACACTCGCGAAACTTCACAAAACTGAATTTCACTTGACAAGCATTCAAATTTTTTAAAGGCATATAACCCAAAATGCTTACAATTGAGTTTACAGACAAAGCTGTAAATGATAAATAAAGTTCTGTCAAATTTGAGAGATTTTTTAAATATTTCAACTCATCATCAATAATTTGGGTGTTTGAAATATCCAAAGATGTCAAGGTTACCAAGTTTTGCAAAAATGAAAAATCGAACAATGGGCTTTCACATAAATTGAGCCTTTTCAAATGGTAACCTCCTGCAAGTCTTGATATGATTTGATTAAATTCTAGTTTTGTCATATCAAAAATTTGACTCCCTACTTCAAATGTATGTAGTTTTTCCACTGACATTGTTGATAATTTTAGAGTTTGCTTATCAATGACAAAACAATCTTCATTAAATGATACTTCAACAAACACTCCACAATTTCTCTCAATGATGTCATGCAATTTTTTATTGACTTTAGAAACAGTCATTAACAATTCAGTGACACTAATAAATTTTAAGACCCCTTTAATTAATTCTTCTGTTAAATCCATAAATCCTACAAAAGAGAATAAAAATCTCTGAACAGTTTGTAATTAAATACTACATGTATAAAAATGTATGGATACACAATGTATACACTTCACTCAAACATTATTTCTGTATTGTAAAAAAACTAACTGTTAAGCATGATGTTGTTTTGTTGCTTTATCTTCTAAATGATGTACATAAAAAAAAACAATGTTAACCCACTTATTTACACATGCAACAACCCTGATCACCTACATGTCGACTTATTTTTTAACAGCATTAATGAATTCTCTTAACAAGTCCATTTTTTCATTATGCATTTCTTTTCTTTCTTTCATATTTGAAGCCCTCTCCTCTTTCTGATTTCCTGTGTAATCTTTGAGAAATTCAACAATCTCAGTAGCTGCAGATTTATTTTTTTTGATTGACGTACATGTGCCAGCTTTTTCAGTACTCTTTTTATTCTTATCATCTTCATCATCTGATATACCGGTACTACTTTCCAAAGAATCCTCACTGCATTGCTTTCTCTTGTTTGAAATAGATGTGCCCAAGGTTGATTTGGGTTTTATAACGGGATTTCCTTGAAACAATTCACTCATTTCTTCCATATATGGACATGTTTTTCTGTCATTACCTGATTTTGAATTGTGGTCATTGATTTTCTTCAGGTTGGTAGTAAGAGTCTTCATCCTCCCTTGCACCTGCTCCCATGTAAACCGGAAACCATTTCCAGCCAATACTTTTGAAATATCCTCCCACATTCTCTTTTTAGTTTGCTTCCCTTTGTTTGTAAGAACTTCTCTTTGTTTCACCTCATTGATAAGAATCTTCGTTGCTGAATCGCTCCAGAAAGACGGTGAGTTGGATGTTGAGCATGATGATGAGGCTGAATCATCACGGGAATCACCAGTCTCTGTACATGTAAACTGTTGGGAGTTTAGGCCTACAATTAAAAATTATTTAAACATGTAAATAAAGGTCACCATTGGAAAAATGGATTAGATATTGCATGTACATGTAGCTTCTTTACTTTAAGCTAAAATGGCTGTTTACACCTCAAAATTTACTGTGAGCACAGACAAACCTGTGCAGCTGGAAAAGTTTTAAGGCATGGCATGACCTACATGTAGATATATAAAATTCAAATGTATTTAATGTTTCAGAAAATTAAAAACTTAACTGGATTTTGCTGTGCACTTTTTTTGGTCCCTGCAGATATGAAGTTTAGACACAGTCATTTTAGCCTCAAGGTAAAGATGTTTATTTAAGAATTGAATGCTTCTTTTTTAATTTTATTGGGAGTCAGTACAAGCGTTGACCGAAGCACATTTTGTATAAAGTGTGGAAGCGCTTCATATTAAAAATGTGCGCATGATCAACACTTTTACACCCTTATAAAATTATAAAAAGAAGCATTCAATTCTTATAATTACATTTTTATGCTACAACCATGAAATTAAGAGTTATATCAAGCTTTCTGGGTTTTTTTGTTTTTTTTTAATACATGTAAATGCATTGTTTTGACATTGTCAGGGATAGCACGTGCAGTCATAGCTGCTGTATTTTATATGGAAATAAAATGTGATATGGGAGTGCCTCACGATTGTTTTCAGCCAATCAAAAATTACGAAATGTAATGAAACATACATGTAATGTCATTATGTATAAATATAATGTCTTTACTGTAGTAGTTGTTCAATTTATTTCCATTCATTTTGTTTAAGACATGGACCATACATCTTTTGGGTGGGAAGCATGGTTTTTTTCTCAGGATAAACAAATGTTTTTCGACATTCGTAAAAATACAAACTATATTTTTTAATAACATACAGGAACAATATTATTTTTTCCTAAGTTCAACGTTGTATTTTTACCCCTTTTTTAAAAAGAAAAAGAAACCACTTTTCCCACTTCCTTTCACCCTTTTGAAACAAACTATTTTCCAAGAAAATTTAGAATCAAATTATTTTTTTTAAAAGCCCATTGTTTTAATACCATTTGGTTCTTCTTAAAATTTTCTTACAACTCAGCACATATGAATTATTATATATTTTTTTTAAACTTTATGATGACATTCCTATGAATTAATTATGATATTTATCATTTAGTGATTATTATAACCAAATTCAGTCATCTGTATATAATTATTTGTTTCCTTATGTTTTAAGGTGTACATAGTTGCTAAAACTAAACCCTTTGGGTAGTGCTCCACAATTAATGGAGGAATATACAAGAAACTGAACTGAACTTCTTTACTTTTTGGGGGAGGGTGGCATGCCAAGAGGTAAATTTGGCTTTTGAACCAATTATTAAACTTTGTTGGACGTACATTTGAAATTTTTTGGGATCACTGTATACGATGTGACTTTAAATCGGTTATTTAATCAAGACAAGTTTCTAATATGTATTGACAAATGTGTTAGTAGTAAAATTGAAACAACCACAGCTTTATTTAAAAATTACACCATTTTCTTAGTACTATTATTTTCAGTAATTTTTTCTACTTGTTGATATTCAATCAGATTTGAACTTTATTGGTTATTTTCCAACATTTTACTGTAAAATTGACACTTTTTTTGATAATTGTATACGATGTTACTTTAAATCGGTCATTTGATCAAGACAAGTTTCTAATATGTATTGACAAATGTTTTAGAAATAAAATTGAAACAACCACAGGTTTATTTAATAATTGCAACCTTTTCTCAGTAACATTTTTTCAGTAAATTTTACTCCTTTTTGGATATTGATTCAGATTTGACCTTTATAGGTAATTTTTCAACATTTTACTGTAGATTCGATATTTTTTGGGATAATTGTATACGATGTGACTTTAAATCAGTCATTTGATCAAGACAATTTTCTAATAAGTATTGACAAATGTATTAGAAGAAAAATTGAAACAACCACAGGTTTATTTAAAATTACACCATTTTCTCAGTACTATTTTTTCAGTAATTTTTTCTTCTTTTTGATATTCATTCAGATTTTACCTTTATTGGTAATTTTTCAACATTTTACTGTAAATTTGAAATTTTTTGGTATTACTGTATACGATGTGACTTTAAATCGGTCATTTGATCAAGACACTTTTCTAATATGTATTGACAAATGTATTAGAAGAAAAATTGTAACAACCACAGCTTTATTTAAAAATTACACCATTTTCTTAGTACTATTTTTTCAGTAATTTTATCTACTTGTTGATATTCATCCAGATTTTACCTTTATTGGTAATTTTTCAACATTTTACTGTTAATTTGACATTTTTTTGGATAATTGTATACGGTGTTACTTGACATCGGTCATTTGATCAAGACAATTTTCTAATATCTATTGACAAATGTTTTAGAAATTAAATTGAAACAACCACAGGTTTATTTAAAAATTGCAACCTTTTCTCAGTATCATTTTTTCAGTAAATTTTACACCTTTTTGGGTATTCATTCCGATTTGACTTTTATTGGTAATTTTTCAACATTTTACTGTAAATTCGATATTTTTTGGGATAATTGTATACGATGTGACTTTAAATCAGTCATTTGATCAAGACAATTTTCTAATATGTATTGACAAATGTATTAGAAGAAAAATTGAAACAACCACAGGTTTATTTAAAATTACACCATTTTCTCATTACTATTTTTTCAGTAATTTTTTCTACTTTTTGATATTCATTCCGATTTCACCTTTATTGGTAATTTTTTCAACATTTTACTGTAAATTTGACATTTTTTGTGATCATTGTGTACGATGTTACCGTAAATTTGTCATTTGAAGACAATTTTTGTATATGTATTGACAAATGTATTAGAAGTAAAATTGAAACAACCACCTCTTTATTTTAAAATTACACCATTTTCTCAGTAACATTTTTTCTGTAAATTTTTCTACTTTTTGATATTCATTCAGATTTGGCCTTTATTGGTAATTTTTCAACATTTTACTGTACATTTGAAATTTTTTGGGATCACTGTATACGATGTGACTTTAAATCGGTTATTTAATCAAGACAAGTTTCTAATATGTATTGACAAATGTGTTAGTAGTAAAATTGAAACAACCACAGCTTTATTTAAAAATTACACCCTTTTCTTAGTACTATTTTTTTCAGTAATTTTTTCTACTTGTTGATATTCAATCAGATTTGAACTTTATTGGTTATTTTCCAACATTTTACTGTAAAATTGACACTTTTTTTGATAATTGTATACGATGTTACTTTAAATCGGTCATTTGATCAAGACAAGTTTCTAATATGTATTGACAAATGTTTTAGAAATAAAATTGAAACAACCACAGGTTTATTTAATAATTGCAACCTTTTCTCAGTAACATTTTTTCAGTAAATTTTACTCCTTTTTGGATATTGATTCAGATTTGACCTTTATAGGTAATTTTTCAACATTTTACTGTAGATTCGATATTTTTTGGGATAATTGTATACGATGTGACTTTAAATCAGTAATTTGATCAAGACAATTTTCTAATAAGTATTGACAAATGTATTAGAAGAAAAATTGAAACAACCACAGGTTTATTTAAAATTACACCATTTTCTCAGTACTATTTTTTCAGTAATTTTTTCTACTTTTTGATATTCATTCAGATTTGACCTTTATTGGTAATTCTTCAACATTTTATTGTAAATTTGAAATTTTTTGGGATTACTGTATACGATGTGACTTTAAATCGGTCATTGGATCAAGACAATTTTCTAATATGTATTGACAAATGTATTAGAAGAATAATTGAAACAACCGCAGGTTTATTTAAAAATTGCAAAGTTTTCTCAGTAACATTTTTTCAGTAATTTTTCTACTTGTTGATATTCATCCAGATTTGACCTTTATTGGTAATTTTTCAACATTTTACTGTTAATTTGACATTTTTTTGGATAATTGTAAACAATGTTACCTTAAATTGGTCATTTGACCAAGATGAATTTCTAATATGTATTGACAAATGTTTTAGAAGTAAAATTGAAACAACCACAGCTTTATTTAAAAATTACACCATTTTCTCAGTACTATTTTTTCAGTAATTTTTCTACGTGTTGATATTCATCCACATTTGACCTTTATTGGTAATTTTTCAACATTTTACTGTAAAATTGACCCTTTTTTGGATAATTGTAAACGATGTTACCTCAAATCGGTCATTTGATGAAGATGCATTTCTTATATGTATTGACAAATCTGTTAGAAGTAAAATTGGCAATAACTCCTAAAGGGGTCAACTGACCATTTTGGTCATTTTTACTTATTTGTAAATCTTACTTTACTGAACATTATTACTGTTTACAGTTTATCTCTATCTATAATAATAATCATAAGTGAAAACGGACAAAATTTCCAAAAAAATATCAATTCAGGGGCAGCAACCCAACAACGGGTTTTCCGATTCATCTGAAAATTTCAGGACAGATAGATCTTGGCCTGATAAACAATTATACCTCATTTCAGATTTGCTCTAAATGCTTTGGTTTTTGAGTTATCAGCCAAACCAGGATTTTATCCCTATGTTCTATTTTTAGCCATGGCGGCCATCTTGGGTGGGTTGACGGGTCACGCCACACATTTTTAAACAAGATACCCCAATGATGATTGTGGCCAAGTTTGGTTTAATTTGGCCCAGTAGTTTCAGAGGAGAAGATTTTTGTAAAAGTTAACAACGACGGACGCCGGACGCCAAGTGATGAGAAAAGCTCACTTGGCACTTCGGGCCAGGTGAGCTTAAAATTGCAACGTTTTCTCAGTAACATTTTTTAGTAAATTTTTCTACTTTATAGATATTCATTCCGATTTGACCTTTAATGATATTTTTTTCAACATTTTACTGTAAATTTGACATTTTCGGGGACAATTGTATACGATGTTACCTTAAATCGGTCATTTGAAGACAATTTTTTTTATATGTATTGACAAATGTATTAGAAGTAAAATTGAAACAACCACCTCTTTATTTCAAGATTACATCATTTTCTCAGTTTTATTTTTTAGTAAATTTTTCTACTTTTTGATATTCATTCAGATTTGACCTTAAGTTTATTGATAATTTTTCAACATTTAACTGTAAATTTGACATGTTTTGGATAATTGTATACGATGTTACCTTAAATCGCTCATTTGAAGACAATTTTTTTTATATGTATTGACCTTTATTGGTAATTTTAAAGACATTCTACTGTAAATTTGAATTTTTTTTTGATAATTGTAAACGATGTTACCTTAAATCGGTTATTTGATCAAGATGAATTTTTTACATGTATTGCCAAATGTGTTAGAAGTAAAATTGAAACAACCACCTCTTTATTTTTTAATTACACCATTTTCTCAGTAACATTTTTTTCAGTAAAATTTTCTACTTTTTGATATTCTTTCAGACTTGGCCTAAAGTTTATTGATAATTTTTCAACATTTTACTGTAAATTTGACATTTTTTGGGATAATTTTATACCATGTTACCTTAAATCGGTCATTTGAAGACACCTTTTTTATATGTATTGACAAATGTATTAGAAGTGAAATTGAAACAATCACCTCTTTATTTTAAAATAACACCATTTTCTCAGTAACATTCTTTCAGTCAATTTTTCTACTTTTTGATATTCAATCATATTTGACCTTTATTGGTAATTTTTCAACATTTTAGATTATAGCTCTTCATCTTTTATATAAGCTTTGGATTTCAACATTTTGGCCACGAGCATCACTGAAGAGACATGTATTGTCGAAATGCGCATCTGGTGCAAGAAAATTGGTACCGTTATTTTTTTTACTGTAAAATTGACACTTTTTTGGATAATTGTATACGATGTTACTTGAAATCGGTCAAGTGATCCAGACAAGTTTCTAATATGTATTGACAAATGTATTAGAAGTAAAATTAAAACAACCACAGCTTTATTTAAAAATTACACCATTTTCTAAGTATCATTTTTTCAGTAAATTATTCTACTTTTTGATATTCAATCATATTTGACCTTTATTGGTAATTTTTCAACATTTTACTGTAAAATTGACACTTTTTTTGGATAATTGCATACGATGTTACTTTCAATCGGTCAACTGATCCAGACAAGTTTCTTATATGTATTGACAAATGTTTTAGAAATAAAATTAAAACAACCACAGTTTTATTAAAAAATTGCAACGTTTTCTCAGTAATATTTTTTCAGTAAATTTTTCTACTTTATAGATATTCATTCCGATTTGACCTTTAATGATAATTTTTTCAACATTTTACTGTATATTTGACATTTTTTGGGATAATTGTAAACGATGTTACCTTAAATCGCTCATTTAAAGACCATTTATTTTATATGTAATGACAAATGTATAAGAAGTAAAATTGAAACAACCACCTCTTTCTTTTAAAATTACATCATTTTCCTAAAAATTGCAACGTTTTCTCAGTAACATTTTTTAGTAAATTTTTCTACCTTTTGATATTCATTCAGATTTGACCTTTATTTGTATTTTTTCAACATTTTACTGTAAATTTGACACTTTTTTGGGATAATTGTTTACAATGTGACTTTGATTTCGATCGTTTGATCAAGCCAATTTTCTAATATGTATTGACAAATGTACTAGAAGAAAAATTGAAACAACACAAGCTTTATTTAAAAATTACACCTTTTTCTCAGTACCATTTTTTCAGTAATTTATTCCACTTTTTTATATTCATTTAGATTTGACCTTTATTGGTTATTTTTATCATTTTACTGTTAATTTGACATTTTTTTTGGGATAATTGTATACGGTGTTACTTTAAATCGGTCATTTGATGAAGACAATTTTTTAATATCTATTGACAAATGTTTGAGAAATAAAATTAAAACAATCACAGGTTTATTTAAAAATTGCAACGTTTTCTCAGTAACCTTTTTTAGTAATTTTTTTCTATTTTATAGATATTCATTCCTATTTGACCTTTAATGATAATTTTTTCAACATTTTACTGTAAATTTGACATTTTTAGGGATAATTGTATACGATGTTACCTTAAATCGGTCATTTGAAGACATTTTTTTATATGTATTGACAAATGTGTTAGAAGTAAAATTGAAACAACCACCTCTTTTTTTTAAATTACATCATTTTCTCAGTAAATTTTTCCACTTTTTGATATTCATTCAGATTCGACCTTTCTTGGTACTTTTTCAACATTTTACTGTAAATTTGACATTTTTTTGGGATAATTGTATACGGTGTTACTTCAAATCGGTCATTTGATGAAGACAATTTTCTAATATCTATTGACAAATGTTTTAGAAATAAAATTACAACAATCACAGGTTTATTTAAAAATTGCAACGTTTTCTCAGTAACATTTTTTAGTAAATTTTTCTACTTTATAGATATTCATTTCAATTTGACCTTTAATGATAATTTTTTTTACTGTAAATTTGCGGATAATTTTACTCCTTTTGGATATTTATTCAGATTAGACCTTTATTGGCAATTTTTCATCATTTTACTGTTAATATGACATTTTTGGGGATAATTGTATACGATGTTACTTTAAATCGGTCATTTGATCAAGACAATTTTCTAATATGTATTGACAAATGTATTAGAAGTAAAATTGAAACAACCACAGCTTTATTTAAAAATTACACCATTTTTTCAGTACTTTTTTTTCGGTAATTTTTTCTACTTGTTGATATTCATTCAGATTTGACCTTTATTGGTAATTTTTCAACATTTTACTGTAAATTTGACATTTTTTTGGATAATTGTATACCGTGGTTACTTTACATCGGTCATTTGATCAAAATAATTTTCTAATATCTATTGACAAAAGTTTAAGAAATAAAATTGAAACAACCACAGCTTTATTTAAAAATTGCAACGTTTTCTCAGTAACATTTTTTCAGTAAATTTTACTACTTTTTGGATATTCATTCAGATTTAACCATTATTGGTAATTTTTCAACATTTTACTGTAAATTTGACATTTTTTGGATAATTGTATACGGTGGTTACTTTGAATCGGTCATTTGATCAAGACAATTTTCTAATATCTATTGACAAATGTTTTAGAAATAAAATTGAAACAACCACAGGTTTATTTTAAAATTACAACGTTTTCTCAGTTACATTTTTTCAGTAAATTTTACTCCTTTTTGGATATTCATTCAGATTAGACCTTTATTCGTAATTTTTGAACATTTTACTGTTAATTTGACATTTTTTTGAATAATTGTTAACGATGTCACCTTAATTTGGTCATTTGATCAAGATAAATTTCTTATATGTATTGACAAATGTATTAGAAGAAAAATTGAAACAACCACAGCTTTATTTAAAAATTACACCATTTTCTCAGTACTATTTTTCAGTAATTTTTTCTACTTTTTGATATTCATTCAGATTTGACCTTTATTGGTAATTTTTCAACATTTTACTGTTAATTTGACATTTTTTTGGATAATTGTAAACGATGTTACCTTAAGTCGGTCATTTGATCAAGATGAATTTCTTATATGTATTGACAAATGTTTTAGAAGTAAAATTGAAACAACCACAGCTTTATTTAAAAATTACATCATTTTCTCAGTACTATTTTTTAAGTAATTTTTTCTACTTGTTTATATTCATCCACATTTGACTTTATTGGTAATTTTCCAACATTTTACTGTTAATTTGACATTTTTTTTGGATAATTGTATACGATGGTTACTTTAAATCGGTCATTTGATCAAGACAATTTTGTAATATTTATTGACAAATGTTTTAGAAATAAAATTGAAACAACCACAGGTTTAATTAAAAATTGCAACGTTTTCTCAGTAACATTGTTTCAGTATATTTTACTCCTTTTTGGATATTTATTCAGATTATACCTTTATTGGTAATTTTTCATCATTTTACTGTTAATATGACATTTTTTGGGATAATTGTATACGATGTGACTTTAAATCGGTCATTTGATCAAGACAAGTTTCTAATATGTATTGACAAATGTATTAGAAGTAAAATTGAAACAACCACAGGTTTATTTAAAAATTACACCATTTTTTCAGTATTATTTTTTCGGTAATTTTTTCTACTTGTTGATATTCATTCAGATTTGACCTTTATTGGTAATTTTTCAACATTTTACTGTTAATTTGACATTTTTTTGGATATTTGTATACCGTGGTTACTTTACATCGGTCATTTGATCAAAATATTTTTCTAATATCTATTGACAAAAGTTTAAGAAATAAAATTAAAACAACCACAGGTTTATTTAAAAATTGCAACGTTTTCTCAGTAACATTTTTGCAGTAAATTTTACTACTTTTTGGATATTCATTCAGATTTGACCTTTATTGGTAATTTTTCAACATTTTACTGTAAATTTGACATTTTTTGAATAATTGTATACGATGTTAATTTAAATCGGTGATTTGATCAAGACAAGTTTCTAATATGTATTGACAAATGTATTAGAAGTAAAATTGAAACAACCACAGCTTTATTTAAAAATTACACCATTTTCTCAGTACTATGTTTTCGGTAATTTTTTTCGACTTTTTGATATTCATTCAGATTTGACCTTAATTGGTAATTTTTCAACATTTTACTGTAAATTTGACATTTTTTGGAATAATTGTAAACGATGTTACCTTAAATCAGTCATTTAATCAAAATGAATTTCTTATATGTATTGACAAATGTGTTAGCAGTAAAATTGAAACAACCACAGCTTTATTTAAAAAAAAAACACAATTTTCTCAGTACTATTTTTTCAGTAACATTTTCTACTTGTTGATTTTCATTCAGATTTGACCTTTATTGGTAATTGTTCAATATTTGACTGTTAATTTTAAATTTTTTGGGCTAATTGTATACGGTGGTTACTTTAAATCGGTAATTTGAAGACAATTTTTTTATATGTGTTGACAAATGTATTAAAAGTAAAATTTAAACAACCACCACTTTGTTTTAAAATTACACCATTTTCTCAGTAACCTTTTTTAGTAAATTTTCCTACTTTTTCATATTCATTCAGATTTGACCTTTATTGGTAATTTTTCAACAGTTTACTGTTAATTTGACACTTTTTTTGATAATTGTATACGATGTTACTTTAAATCGGTCATTTAATCAAGATAATTTTCTTATATGTATTGAAAAATGTATTAGAAGTAAAATTGAAACAACCACAGCTTTATTTCAAAATTACACCATTTTCTCAGTAACCTTTTTTAGTAAATTTTCCTACTTTTTGATATTCATTCAGATTTTACCTTTATTGGTAATTTTTCAACAGTTTACTGTTAATTTGACACTTTTTGTGATAATTGTATACGGTGGTTACTTTAAATCGGTAATTTGAAGACAATTTTTTTATATGTGTTGACAAATGCATTTAAAGTAAAATTTAAACAACCACCACTTTATTTTAAAATTACAGCATTTTCTCAGTAACCTTTTACAGTAAATTTTTCTTCTTTTTGATATTCTTTCAGGATGTTACTTTAAATCGGTCATTTGATCAAGATGAATTTCTTATATGTATTGACAAATGTTTTAGAAGTAAAATTGAAACAACCACAGCTTTATTTAAAATTATATAATTTTCTCAGTACTATTTTTTCAGTAATGTTGTCTACTGGTTGATATTCATCCACATTTGACCTTTATTGGTAATTTTCCAACATTTTACTGTTAATTGGACATTTTTTTGGATAATTGTATACGATGTGACTTTAAATCGGTCATTTGATCAAGACAAGTTTCTAATATGTATTGACAAATGTATTAGAAGTAAAATTGAAACAACCACAGGTTTATTTAAAAATAACACCATTTTCTCAGTACTAATATTTCGGTATTTTTTTCTACTTGTTGATATTCATTCAGATTTGACTTTTATTGGTAATTTTTCAACATTTTACTGTTAATTTGACATTTTTTTGGATAATTGTATACCGTGGTTACTTTACATCGGTCATTTGATCAAAATAATTTTCTAATATCTATTGACAAAAGTTTAAGAAATAAAATTGAAACAACCACAGGTTTATTTAAAAATTGCAACGTTTTCTCAGTAAAAAATTTTCAGTAAATATTACTACTTTTTGGATATTTATTCAGATCTGACCTTTATTGGTAATTTTTCATGATTTTTTCTGTTAATTTGACCTTTTTTTTGAATAATTGTAAACGATTTTACCTTAAATCAGTCATTTGATCAAGATGAATTTCCTATATGTATTGACAAATGTGTTAGAAGTAAAATTGAAACAACCACAGCTTTATTTAAAAAAACAACACCATTTTCTCAGTACTATTTTTTCAGTAACATTTTCTACTTGTCAAGACAATTTTCTAATATGTATTGGCAAATGTATTAGAAGTAAACTTTAAACTCCACAGCTTTATTTAAAAATTGCAACATTTCCTCAATAACAATTTTTTTTAGTAAATTTCACTTTTTTTGGATATTCATTCATTTTTACCAATATTGATATTTTTTCAACATTTAACTATATATTTGACATTTTTTTTGATAATTGTATATAATGCTAACATAAATCGGTCATTTGACCAAGATAATTTTCTACTATGTATTGAAAAAATGTTTAAGAAATAAAATTGAAACACCACAGCTTTATTTAAAAACTGCAACATTTCCTCGGTAACATTTTTTCAGTTAATTCACTTCATTTTGGATATGCTATCATTTTGTACCAATAATGAGATATTTTTGAACATTTTAATGTAAATTTGACACCTAGTGTGTGTTTGGATATACGCCTGAGGCAGCCTATGGTTATCCATAGGTACCTATGGTTTGATATTTTGTGTTTAAAATATCAAACCATAGGTACCTATGGGTAACCATAGGCCGCCTCAGGCGTATATCCAAACACACCCAAGATTGTATATGATGTTACCTTAAATCGGTCATTTGATCAAGATAATTCTCTACTTTGTATTGAAAAATGTATTGGAAGAAAAATTGAAACACCACAGCTTTATTTAAAAATTGCAACATTTCTTTGGTAAAACTTTTTTCAGTAAATTTGGATATTCATTCATTTTTACCAATACTGAGATATTTTTCAACATTTTAATGTAAATTTGACAATTTTTTTGATTACTGTCTTTGATATTACCATAAATCGGTCATTTGATCAAGATGATTTTCTACTATGTATTAAAAAATGTATAAGTAGTAAATTGAAACACCACAGCTTTATTTAAAAATTGCAACATTTCTTTGGTAAAACTTTTTTCAGTAAATTTGGATATTCATTCATTTTTACCAATATTGAGATATTTTTCAACATTTTAATGTAAATTTGACAATTTTTTTGATAACTGTATTTGATGTTACCATAAATCGGTCATTTGATCAAAATAATTTTCTACTATGTATTGAAAAATGTATTAGAAATAAAATTGAAACATCACAGCTTTATTTAAAAATTGCAACATTTCCTCAGTAAACTTTTTTCAGTAAATTTCACTACTTTTTAGATATTCATTCATTTTAACCAATATTGATATATTTTTCAACATTTTAATGTAAATTTGACATCTTTTTTGATAACTGTATTTGATATTACCTTAAATCGGTCATTTGATCAAGATAATTTTCTACTAATATATATTTAAAAATGTATTAAAAGTAAATTTGAAACACCACAGTTTTATTTAAAAATTGCAACATTTCCTTGGTTAACTTTTTTTAGTAAATTTCACTTCTTTTTGGATATTCATTCATTTTTACCAATATTGAGATATTTTTCAACATTTTAATGTAAATTTGACAATTTTTTTGATAACTGTATTTGATGTTACCATAAATCGGTCATTTGATCAAAATAATTTTCTACTATGTATTAAAAAATGTATTAGAAGTAAAATTGAAACATTACAGCTTTATTTAAAAAATTGCAACTTTTCCTCGGTAAACTTTCCTCAGTAAATTTCACTACTTTTTAGATATTCATTCATTTTAACCAATATGGAGATATTTTTCAACATTATAATGTAAATTTGACAACTTTTTTGATAACTGTTTTGAAGTTACCTTAAATCGGTCATTTGATCAAGATAATTTTCTAAAATGTGATGGCAAATTTATTAGAAGCCAAAGTGAAACAACTACAGCTTTATTTAAAAATTGCACCTTTTTCTCAATAATATTTTTATCCAAAAAAAAGAAATGAAATAAACAGTAAAATGTTGAAAAATTAACAATAAAGGTCAAATCTGAATGAATATTAAAAAGTAGAAAAAATTACTGATAAAATACTACTGAGAAAATGGTGTAATTTTTAAATAAAGCTGTGGTTGTTTCAATTTTACTTCTAATACATTTGCCAATATATATCAGAAAATTATCTTGATCTAATGACTGATTTAAGGTAACATCACTTACAATTATCGGCAAAAAAGTCAAATTAACACTAAATTGTTGAAAAATTACCAATAAATGTCAAATCTGAATGAATATTAAAAAGTAGAAAAAACTTGCTGAAAATATGTTACTGAGAAAATGGTGTTATTTTTTAAATAAAGCTGTGGTTGTTTCAATTTTACTTCTAATACATTTGTCAATACAAATTAGAAAATTATCTAGATCAAATGACCGATTTAAAGTAACATCGTATACAATTATCCAAAAAAATGTAAAATTAGTCAAATGTTGAAAAATTACCAATAAAGGTCAAATCTGAATGAATATCAAAAAGTAGAAAAAATACTGAAAAAATACTACTGAGAAAATGGTGTAATTTTAAAATAAAGTTGTGGTTGTTTCAATTTTACTTCTAATACATTTGTCAATACAAATTAGAAAATTATCTTGATCAAATGACTGATTTAAGGTAACATCATATACAATTATCGGCAAAAAAGTCAAATTAACAGTAAAAATGTTGAAAAATTACCAATAAATGTCAAATCTGAATGAATATCAAAAAGAAGAAAAAATTACTAAAAAAAAGGCTACTGAGAAAATGATGTGATTTTTAAATAAAGTTGTGGTTGTTTCAATTTTACTTCTAATACATTTGCCAATACATATTAGAAAATTATCTTGATCAAATGACTAATTTAAGTTAACATCATATACAATTATCCAAAAAAAGTCAAATTAACAGTAAATTGTTGAAAAATTACCAATTAAGGTCAAATCTGAATGCATATCAAAAAGTAGAACAAATTAAATGAAAAAATGTTACAGAGAAAATGGTGTTATTTTATAAATAAAGCTATGGTTGTTTCAATTTTACTTTTAATACATTTGTCAATACATATTAGAAAATTGTCCTCATCAAATAACCGATTTAAAGTAACACCGTATACAATTATCGGCAAAAAAGTCAAATTAACAGTAAATTGTTGAAAAATTACAATAAAGGTCAAATCTGAATGAATATCTAAAAGTAGAAAAATATACTGAAAAAAATGGTGTGATTTTTAAATAAAGCATTGGTTGTTTCAATTTTACTTCTAATACATTTGTCAATACATATTAGACAATTATCTTGATCAAATGACCGATTAAAAGTAACATCGTATACAATTATCCAAAAAAATGTCACACTAACTGTAAAATGTTAAAAAATAATGAATATCCAAAAAGTAGTAAAATTTACTAAAAAATGTTACTGAGAAAACGTTGTAATTTTTAAATAAACTGTGGTTGTTTCAATTTTACTTCTAATACATTTGTCAATACATATTAGAAAATTATCTTAATCAAATGACCGATTAAAAGTATCATCGTATACAATTATCCAAAAAAGTGTGACATTAACAGTTAATTGTTGAAAAATTATGATATCCAAAAAAGTAGTAAAATTTACTAAAAAAATGTTACAGAAAAAACGTTGCAATTATAAATAAACCTGTGGCTGTTTCAATTTTACTTCTAATACTTTGTCAATACATAGTAGAAAATTGTCCTGATCAAATGACCGATTTAAAGTAACACCGTGTACAATTATTCGAAAAAATGTAAAATTAGTCAAATGTTGAAAAATTACCAATAAAGGTCAAATCTGAATGAATATCAAAAAGTAGAAAAAATGACTGAAAAAATAGTATGAAAAATAGTACTTAAAAAATGGTGTGATTTTAAAATAAAGCAGTGGTTGTTTCAAGTTACTTCTAATACATTTGTCAATAAATATTAGAAAATTATCTTGATCAAATGAATGATTTAAGGTAAACTCATTACAGTTATTCAAAAAAAAAAAAAAATGAAATTGACAGTAAAATGTTGAAAAATTACCAATAAATGTCAAATATGAATGAATATCAAAAAAAAGAAAAAATTACTAAAAAAATAGTACTGACAAAATGGTGTTATTTTAAAATAAAGCTTTGGTTGTTTCAATTTTACTTCTACATTTGTCAATACACATTAGAAATTATCTTGATCAAATGACCGATTAAAAGTATCATCGTATACAATTATCCAAAAAGTGTGACATTAACAGTTAATTGTTGAAAAATTATGAATATCCAAAAAGTAGTAAAATTTACTAAAAAATGTTACTGAAAAAACATTGCAATTTTTAAATAAACCTGTGGCTGTTTCAATTTTACTTCTAATACATTTGTCAATACATAGTAGAAAACTGTCCTGATCAAATGACCGATTTAAAGTAACACCGTGTACAATTATTCAAAAAAATGTAAAATTAGTCAAATGTTGAAAAATTACCAATAAAGGTCAAATCTGAATGAATATCAAAAGTAGAAAAAATTACTGAAAAAATGTTACTGAGAAAATGTGAAATTTTTAAATAAAGCTGTGGTTGTTTCAATTTTACTTCATATACATTTGTCAATATAAATTAGAAATTATCTTGATCAAATGACTGTTTTTAGGTAACATCTATACAATTATCGGCAAAAAAGTCAAATTAACAGTAAATAGTTAAAAATTACCAATAAAGGTCAAATCTGAATGCATATCAAAGAGAAAAATTTACTGAAAAATGTAGAGAAATGGTGTTATTTTTTAAATAAAGCTATGGTTGTTTCAATTTTACTTTAATACATTTGTCAATACATATTAGAAAATTGTCCTCATCAAATAACCGATTTAAAGTAACACATACAATTCGAATTTTTAAATAAAGCTTGGTTGTTTCAATTTTACTTCATAACATTTGTCAATAAAATTAGAAATTATCTTGATCAAATGACTGTTTTTAGTAACATCATATACAATTATCGCAAAAAAGTCAAATTAACAGTAAATAGTTAAAAATTACCAATAAAGGTCAAATCGAATGCATATCAAAGAAAAAATTACTGAAAAATGTACTAGAAAATGGTGTTATTTTTTAAATAAAGCTATGGTTGTTTCAATTTACTTTAATACATTTGTCAATACATATTAGAAAATTGTCCTCATCAAATAACCGATTTAAAGTAACACCGTATACATTATCCCCAAAAAAGTCAATTAACAGTAAAATGTTAAAAATACCAATAAAGTCAAATCTGAATGAATATCAAAAGAAAAAATTTAAAAAGAAAAAATGTACTAAAAATGGGTGATTTTTAAATAAAGCGTGGTGTTTCAATTTTACTTTAATACATTTGTCAATAAATATTAGAAAATTTCTTCAAATAAGATTTAAGGTAAACCTATACAATTATCGAAAAAATAAATAAACAGTAAATGTTGAAAAATTAACAATAAAGGTCAAATCTGAATGAATATAAAAGAGAAAAAATTTACGAAAAAATTTACTGAGAAAATGGTGTTATTTTTTAAATAAAGCTTGGTTGTTTCAATTTACTTCTAATACATTTGTCAATACAAATTAGAAATTTTAATCAAATACCGATTTAAGTAACTTATACAATTATCCCCAAAAAGTCAAATTAAATAAAAGTTAAAAATAACCAATAAAGTCAAATCTGAATGAATATCAAAAAGTAGAAAAAATACTGAAAAAATACTACTGAGAAAATGGTGTTTTCAATTTTACTTCTAATACATTTGCCAATAATATAGAAAATTATCTTATCAAATGACTGATTTAAGTAACATCACTACAATTATCCAAAAAAGTCAAATTAACATAAATTGTTGAAAATTACCAATGTCAATCTGAATAATATAAAAAGTAGATAAAATTTACTGAAAAATTACTGAAAAATGGTTAATTTTAAATAAAGTGTGGTTGTTTAATTTTACTTCTAATACATTTGTCAATACAAATTAGAAAATTATCTGATCAAATGACGATTTAAGGTAACATGTATACAATTATCCAAAAAGTCAAATTAAAGTAAAATTTGAAAATACCATAAAGTCAAATCTGAATGAATATCAAAAAAGAAAAAATACTAAAAAAAACTACTGAGAAAAGGGTGTATTTTAAATAAAGTGTGGTTGTTTCAATTTACTTCTAATACTTTGCCAAATTAGAAAATTTCTGATCAAATGACATTTAAGGTAACACTATACAATTATCGGCAAAAAGTCAAATTAACAGTAAATTGAAAATTACCAAAAAGTCAAATCTGAATGAATATCAAAAGAAGAAAAATTTACAAAAAATGTTACTAAGAAAATGGTGTTATTTTTTAATAAAGCTATGGTTGTTTCAATTTTACTTTAATACATTTGTCAATACATATTAGAAAATTGTCCATCAAATACCGATTTAAAGTAACACTATACAATTATCCAAAAAGTCAAATTAACAGTAAAATGTTAAAAATTACCAATAAAGGTCAAATCTGAATGAATATCAAAAGTAGAAAAAAATAGTACTGAAAAATGGTGTTTTTAAATAAAGTGTGGTTGTTTCAATTTTACTTCTAATACATTTGCCAATACATATTAGAAATTATCTTGATCAAATGACATTAAAGTAACATCATACAATTATCCAAAAAAGTCAATAACGTAAATTGTTAAAAAATAAATGAATATCAAAAAGTAGAAAAATTTACTAAAAAATGTTACTAAAAATGTGTATTTTTAAATAAACCTTGGTTGTTTCAATTTTACTTTAATACATTTGTCAATACATATTAGAAAATTATCTTAATCAAATGACCGATTAAAAGTATCATCGTATACAATTATCCAAAAAAGTGTGACATTAACAGTTAATTGTTGAAAAATTATGAATATCCAAAAAAGTATAAAATTTACTAAAAAAAATGTTACAGAAAAAACGTTGCAATTATAAATAAACCTGTGGCTGTTTCAATTTACTTCTAATACATTTGTCAATACATAGTAGAAAATTGTCCTGATCAAATGACCGATTTAAAGTAACACCGTGTACAATTATTCGAAAAAATGTAAAATTAGTCAAATGTTGAAAAATTACCAATAAAGGTCAAATCTGAATGAATATCAAAAAGTAGAAAAAATGACTGAAAAAATAGTACTGAAAAATAGTACTTAAAAAATGGTGTGATTTTAAAATAAAGCAGTGGTTGTTTCAAGTTTACTTCTAATACATTTGTCAATAAATATTAGAAAATTATCTTGATCAAATGAATGATTTAAGGTAAACTCATATACAGTTATTCAAAAAAAAAAAAAATGAAATTGACAGTAAAATGTTGAAAAATTACCAATAAATGTCAAATATGAATGAATATCAAAAAAAAGAAAAAATTACTAAAAAAAATAGTACTGACAAAATGGTGTTATTTTAAAATAAAGCTTTGGTTGTTTCAATTTTACTTCTACATTTGTCATACACATTAGAAAATTATCTTGATCAAATGACCGATTAAAAGTATCATCGTATACAATTATCCAAAAAAGTGTGACATAACAGTTAATTGTTGAAAAATTATGAATATCCAAAAAGTAGTAAAATTTACTAAAAAAATGTTACTGAAAAAACATTGCAATTTTTAAATAAACCTGTGGCTGTTTCAATTTTACTTCTAATACATTTGTCAATACATAGTAGAAAACTGTCCTGATCAAATGACCGATTTAAAGTAACACCGTGTACAATTATTCAAAAAAATGTAAAATTAGTCAAATGTTGAAAAATTACCAATAAAGGTCAAATCTGAATGAATATCAAAAGTAGAAAAAATTACTGAAAAAATGTTACTGAGAAAATAGTGTAATTTTTAAATAAAGCTGTGGTTGTTTCAATTTTACTTCATATACATTTGTCAATATAAATTAGGAAATTATCTTGATCAAATGACTGTTTTTAGGTAACATCATATACAATTATCGGCAAAAAAGTCAAATTAACAGTAAATAGTTAAAAAATTACCAATAAAGGTCAAATCTGAATGCATATCAAAAAGTAGAAAAAATTTACTGAAAAAATGTTACTGAGAAATGGTGTTATTTTTTAAATAAAGCTATGGTTGTTTCAATTTTACTTTTAATACATTTGTCAATACATATTAGAAAATTGTCCTCATCAAATAACCGATTTAAAGTAACACCGTATACAATTATCGGCAAAAAAGTCAAATTAACAGTAAATTGTTGAAAAATTACCAATAAAGGTCAAATCTGAATGAATATCTTAAAGAAGAAAAAATTTACAGAAAAAATGTTACTAAGAAAATGGTGTTATTTTTTAAATAAAGCTGTGGTTGTTTCAATTTTACTTTTAATACATTTGTCAATACATATTAGAAAATTGTCCTCATCAAATAACCGATTTAAAGTAACACCGTATACAATTATCGGCAAAAAAGTCAAATTAACAGTAAATTGTTGAAAAATTACCAATAAAGGTCAAATCTGAATGAATATCTAAAAGAAGAAAAAATTTACAGAAAAAATGTTACTGAGAAAATGGTGTTATTTTTTTTAAATAAAGCTTTGGTTGTTTCAATTTCACTTCTAATACATTTGTCAATACATATTAGGAAATTGTCTTGATCAAATGACCGATTTAAGGTAACATTATATACAATTATCCCCAAAAAAGTCAAATTAACAGTAAAATGTTCAAAAATGACCAATAAATGTCAAATCTGAATGAATATCAAAAAGTAGAAAAAAATACTGAAAAAATACTACTGAGAAAATGGTGTAATTTCAATTTTACTTCTAATACATTTGCCAATATATATCAGAAAATTATCTTAATCAAATGACTGATTTAAGGTAACATCACTTACAATTATCGGCAAAAAAGTCAAATTAACACTAAATTGTTGAAAAATTACCTATAAATGTCAAATCTGAATGAATATTAAAAAGTAGATAAAATTTACTGAAAAAATAATACTGAGAAAATGGTGTTATTTTTTAAATAAAGCTGTGGTTGTTGTAATTTTACTTCTAATACATTTGTCAATACAAATTAGAAAATTATCTAGATCAAATGACCGATTTAAAGTAACATGGTATACAGTTATCCAAAAAAATGTCAAATTAAAAGTAAAATCTTGAAAAATAACCAATAAAGGTCAAATCTGAATGAATATCAAAAAGTAGAAAAAACACTGAAAAAATACTACTGAGAAAATGGTGTAATTTTAAAATAAAGCTGTGGTTGTTTCAATATTACTTCTAATACATTTGTCAATACAAATTAGAAAATTATCTTGATCAAATGACTTATTTAAGGTAACATCATATACAATTATCGGCAAAAAAGTCAAATTAACAGTAAAAATATTGAAAAATTACCAATAAATGTCAAATCTGAATGAATATCAAAAAGAAGAAAAAATTTACTGAAAAAATGTTACTGAGAAAATGGTGTTATTTTTTAAATAAAGCTATGGTTGTTTCAATTTTACTTTTAATACATTTGTCAATACATATTAGAAAATTGTCCTCATCAAATAACCGATTTAAAGTAACACCGTATACAATTATCGGCAAAAAAGTCAAATTAACAGTAAATTGTTGAAAAATTACCAATAAAGGTCAAATCTGAATGAATATCTAAAAGTAGAAAAAATAGTACTGAAAAAATGGTGTGATTTTAAAATAAAGCAGTGGTTGTTTCAATTTTACTTCTAATACATTTGTCAATACATATTAGACAATTATCTTGATCAAATGACCGATTAAAAGTAACATCGTATACAATTATCCAAAAAAATGTCACACTAACTGTAAATTGTTAAAAAATAATGAATATCCAAAAAGTAGTAAAATTTACTAAAAAATGTTACTGAGAAAACGTTGTAATTTTTAAATAAACCTGTGGTTGTTTCAATTTTACTTCTAATACATTTGCCAATACATATTAGAAAATTATCTTGATCAAATGACTGATTTAAGGTAAACTCTTATACAATTATCCAAAAAAAAAGTGAAATTAACAGTAAAATGTTGAAAAATTACCAATAAAGGTCAAATCTGAATGAATATCAAAAAGTAGAAAAAATTACTAAAAAATGTTACTGAGAAAACGTTGTAATTTTTAAATAAACCTGTGGCTGTTTCAGTTTTATTTCATATACATTTGTCAATACATAGAGAGAAAAAATTGGCCTGATCAAATGACCGATCTAAAGTAACACCGTATACAATTAACAGTAAAATGTTGAAAAATTCTCAATAAAGGTCAAATCTGAATGAATATCAAAAAGTATAAAAAATTACTGAAAAAATAGTACTGAGAAAATAGTGTAATTTTTAAATAAAGCTGTGGTTGTTTCAATTTCACTTCTAACACATTTGTCAATACATATAAGAAATTCATCTTGATCAAATGACCGATTTAAGATAACATCGTTTACAGTTATTCAAAAAAATGTCAAATTTACAGTAGAATGTTTTAATAATTACCAATAAAGGTCAAATCTGAATAAATATCCAAAAAGAAGTAAAAATTACTAAAAAAATGTTACTGAGAAAACGTTGCAATTTGAATTTTACTTCTAATATATTTGTCAATACATAGTAGAAAATTGTCTTGATGAAGTGACCGATTTAAAGTAACACCGTATACAATTATCCAAAAAAAATGTCAAATTAACAGTAAAATGTAGAAAAATTACCAATAAAGGTCAAATCTGAATAGATATCAAAAAGTATAAAAAAATTCTGAAAAAATAGTACTGAGAAAATGGTTTAATTTTTAAATATTAAAGCTGTGGTTGTTTCAATTTAACTTCTAACACATTTGTCAAAACATATAAGAAATTCATCTTGATCAAATTACCGATTTAAGATAACATCGTTTACAGTTATTCAAAAAAATGTCAAATTTACAGTAGAATGTTTTAAAAGTTACCAATGTCAAATCTGAATGAATATGAAAAAGTAGAAAAAATTACTGAAAAAAAGTACAGGGAAAATGGTGTTATTTTAAAATAAAGCTGTTTCAATTTTACTTCTAATACATTTGTCAATACATATTAGAAAGTTATCTTGATCAAATGGCCGATTTCAAGTAACATCGTATACAATTATCCAAAAAAATGTCAAATTAACAGTAAAATGTTGAAAAATTGTCAATAAAGGTAAAATCTGACTGAATATAACAAATGGTGTAAAATCTACTGAAAAAATGTTGCTGAGAAAATGTTGCAATTTTTAAATAAAGCTTTGGTTGTCTATTTTTACTTGTAATACAATTGTAAATTCATATAAGAAAATGTACTCGATCAAATGACCTATTTAAGGTAACATCATATACAATAATCTAAAAAGTTGTCAAGTGTTCAGTAAAATGTTGAAAAATTATCAATATAGGTAAAATCTGAATGAATAGTAAAAGAGGTGTCAAATCTACTGAAAAAAATGTTACTCAGAAAATGTTGCAATTTTAAAATAAAGCTGTGGTTGTCTAAAGTTTACTTCTTATACAATTGTCAATTCATATTAGAATTTTTTTCTCGATCAAATGACCGATTTAAGGTAACATCATATACAATTATCAAAAAAGTTGTCAAATTTACAGTAAAATGTTGAAAAATTATCAATAAAGGTAAAATCGGAATGATTATAAAAAAATGTGTCAAATCTACTGAAAAATGTTACTGAGAAATTGTTGCAATTTTAAAATAACGCTGTGGTTGTCTATATTTACTTGTAATATATATCCCTCAGCTAGATAACTTGCTAAACTGGTTCAAAATTGCATGTACAGTAAGATTTTGGAATTCTTATATGAGTATATACCATTTGCCTTAGATTTTAAAAGGCTACCATAAAAAAAACCAATAAAACTTACAAATATCATAGGATTATTTGACCAAGAGCCTCTTTGTACCATACATAAGTCATAATATATAATATACATGTTTTTTTTTATTTCAATCACACATAATGCAAAAATATGAATTTGGAGTCAAGTCTTACATGCATGCATGTTGTATGACCATATAAGGGTAGATGCAACTGAAAGAGCTAAACATTCCCCTTAAACAAAATTGTTAACCAAAAAAGGATGACTGAACATGAATTCTTACATCAAATTTGACTCATTTTCATTGGAAGTGGTACAACTTCTAAAAATTGGATTTCTGATGATTCTCTGTAATGGGTTGATTGATTGTTGGTTGCTTTACGCCGCATTTGCACAAAAAGGCTATATCGCGGCGAGAGCTAATTCGAATATTTTTACAATTTAAAGCATATTTTTAAAATAAGACAAAAGGTCCTTCAATATACTAAAATTCTTGACTAAAGCAAATTGAGTATATACAAATAAAAATCAACATTAAAATAACGTGATAAAAATTAAAATCGATTTAAATATAATAACAATTTTATATTCTATAATAAATTCCAATTTCTTTTAAAAAAGCAACAATATTTGTAAATGGAACATTATTAAATAAATCATACATATTATTGACATTGAAATGCTTCTTACGAATATCAGCAAAGTCAATACAATTAATTAAAACATGTTTAATAGTATACTTGCAGTTGCAAGGAACACATTGTGGTTCATCTTCATTTTTTAAAAGATACTCGTGTGTTATTCTAGTATGACCAATACGGCATCTAGTAATAACACACTGATCTTTTCTGCACATAATATTATTAAAAGGTTTGCCTAAATTAGGTTTAATTTCATGCAATTTATTATCATCTTTTTTACTCCATTTATTTTTCAATATATTAAAAACATATTCCCTAATATTAGATTTAAAATCAGTATATGGTATATCACAGTCCGATAGAGGGTCACCCAGGGCATTCTTTGCCTCAAGGTCTACAGCTGTATTTCCAAGGATTCCAACATGACTCGGAACCCATAGAAATATTATTTCTTTCAGAAGAATTTTTAAATTCCTCATTACATATAAAATTTTGAGAATTGTTGGGTTTTTAATTTTAGTATTTCGTATAGCTTGTAAACATGAAAGTGAATCCGAACATATAATAAATTTGGATTTATCTGAAGAAGCAATAAATTTCAAAGCCAAAATTATTGCTTCTGCTTCAGCAGTAAAGATGGATGCATCAGATGGCAAACGGCTCAGTAATGGGAAGTACACCACTAATTCATGGTTCCATTACTTTCTATGTTAAATTCCTCCATTTCAACCAGGCACACCTCTTTCATTTTAAGGTCAAATAAAGTGGCAATCATTGCATGTCAAAGCAACACTTTTTGGTTTCTTCTTCTGAAAAAATAAAATTCCTTTAATGGCATATAAGAAAGAACTGGTTCCCATAACTTCGGATGTACCAAAACAAGTACTTCAGATCTGCCAAACAGGCAAAATGTACCCTGTTTTTTTTAAATTTAGTGTAGTTTTTTTAATATTCAAATTAATAGTCCAAAAGTGTTCTATAATGATCACCAGTCCTTCAGCGTTCGTTTGATGCCAAAAATACCTAAATATTCTACATGTTTTGAAAGTTAACAGCCATTAAGAAGCATGTATACAGATATATTTACATTAGATGTAATTAAAGTGTAAAATATGTTGATTTAAAGAAGCAAAACATGTTGCAGACGTCTGTCTCCATTTTTTGTGTAGATAAACAAATGACTTTTTCTATTTTTAAACTTTGATGAGTTCTAAAAAGGTTCTAAACAAAAATGTTTTTGCAGAAATGAAAAATATCAATCTTTTGGAATAAAAGCTATTTTTAGTTTATTCAGAAATGGATGCGATTTGAGCTCACATTGCATACCCATGTGAGCTTATGCCATCACTTGGCGTCCGTCGTCGTCCGTCGTCTGTCGTCGTCGTAAACTATTTCAAGAATCTTCTCCTTTGAAACTTCTCGGTCAAATACTTCCAAACTTTATCTGAATGTTCCTTAGGGTATCTTGTTTATAAATTGTATCCGAAGTTTTGATCTATCAAAAAACATGGTCGCCATTGCTAAAAATAGAACATAGGGACAAGAAGAAGATCAAGTAAAAGAAGTCGAGGGTAGAAGGATATCCCAGAAAAAAAAGTTTGGCAGTGATTTTCAAACTGGTATATCTAATACTGATATTTCTTTATAAGAATTTTCCAAATCTGGTATTGGTCTAAACAGTTATTGGTATAGGAAGATGTGGTATGAGTGCCAATGTGACAACTCTCCATCCAAATAACAATTCACAAAAGTAAACCATAATAGGTCAATGTACGGCCTTCAACACGGAGCATTGTATGTCTTTCAATCATTCCAATGTTTCTATTTTTATATACTTTATATTATATTACATAGTTCAACAATTACCTTTAACAAAAATTCATTTTATTTTATGCAAAATTTTAATAGATACCTGGAAGATGTCATGTTAATAAATTTCATTCATAAAGACATATTATTTTTGTTTATCATATATTTAGTACAAAATACAGCTATTTTGTATATCTAATAAAGGTTGGTTTTTCCAGTCTGTATCACCTACCCTGTATTGCATACCCCGTATCGCATAGCTAAACCCGTATCGCATGGTAAAACCCGTATCGCATACCTTTTTTTTTTAAATGAAGTTAGTTTTTCTGGGTTTTTTTGCTTAAGAACAAACTTCCTCAAAATAGGTAAATTTTTGGAATGACGTCATTATTTGGTATGTAACGTCACGAACTTCAAGTTTTCATCTTGTATGTGACGTCACGAACATCAAATTTTCATATTTTTTGGCACACTAAATGCAACTATAAAAAATACAAAAATAAACAAAATATTTTTAAAACAACAGCACGCAAATTGTAAGGTAACCCAGGTGCTTCGTATAAATAATTAAGCAGTTATTTTATGGCTTTGAAACAAAACAAAAACAGAACTGATGGTAACCCAGTGCTATGGATCAGAAAATAGTTCATATAATATAATACTCTTCTGTTGAAATATATGATAAACCGTTTAATACATGGCAAAATCCGTATCACATGCCGTATCACCCTCGACCAATATCATCCCTCGGGCTGATATTGATGTCTCGGGATGATACGACATATGATACGGATTTTGCCATGTATTATTCTGTATTTACAAACTATTCAAGTGGTAGGAATAATGAATCAACCAAAAAATCTTCTGAAAAATCAAAACCATCAAGTCAGAAAAAAGGCATGCCTGTTCCTCCTCCTCCTCCACCACAATCTCCAGCTTTTACAGTTGCTGCAGAGGTTCATAGAGATCAGGGTAAGTTTCTGTAATATAAGTTTCTGTTTGACTTTTTTGTTGTATCTGTATACTAATTATTATTATCAAATATAACCTGAAAGATTGATTATTTTTTTTTATTTTCTTATGTTTTTCTCCTAGATTTTTTAACTTGAAAAATAAACTCGGAGAAAGGGAATTTTCCTATTAATACCAGAAAGGGGAGAGGGCAAACAAACTGAATTGTAACATTGGACTTTAATACTCTTTTCAGGCACTAGAAAAACCTCTGATGTTTCGTCAAAGTCGAGTAAAAAAAGGCAAGACAGTCTCCACAAGCAGGATCTGTGTCTCCATCTCCACCTCCTCGCTCGCCAACACCACCTAGCCTGTTTAGAGATCTCTCAAGGTCGAGGTCAAGGTCAAATAGGAGGAACAGATCAAAGTCATCTAGGAGGCACAGATCAAAATCATCTAGGAGACACATATCTAAATCATCTAGAAGATACAGATCGCCTAGCCCCAGACAAGGGGATAATCAGAGGTCCCCAGTGTTTCCCATGCCAGAAGAAAGTAGGTTTATTATACTGTTAATAAATTTATTAAAATATCAGCATTGAAAATATGGAAAAGGATTCTTTTAATTAAGTCTCCTACCTTCAAATGTTTTGATTTGATATTTTGTATATATTATTTTATCTGGACAAGTTGTAGATCTAGTTCAAATTTGGTTCCAGTCAGGTGATTTTGAGCAGAGTTATATATTGTCCCTTGACCTGTTTTTTGTAGTGGGAATTAAAGTTTGTAATTTTGTAGCATATATTTTAAATTAAATGAATTATGTTTTAGGATATCAAAGAAGGTCAATGTACCTGTTAGTTGAATGCAGGGATATGTTAAAACAAATATTGCAGAATTACCCAGGGGCCAGCCTTGTCCATAATGAACCGACACTGGAACTTGAACAGTAGGGAAATCTAGAGGATTTCCAAAACTTTGATATTTCTCTCAATGACGAGAGAGAGTTTGATCTTTGTGTAAGTAGATCAATTTAACTATTCAAATTTCACTGATCCCACTTCCTACATTAATGCAAATGAATGATTACAAATGTTTTATTATATAAAAGATTAGAACAATATTTCAAAAATTAGAGGACCTGTATTGGATGTTATTGATATGACACAAAAGAAATAGAGAAGATAGTTCTTTACTAATTTATCTCAAATTTTGTGAAATTTCATGCATGCTGCAGAAAGGACATAAAAAGAAAGGGGAGAAAAAGATTAAAATAATGAGAATCAAATCTATTTGTGTTATGTTTTATATGTTGATTTAATGTATTGCTTGAATGACAAGTTGTCCAAATTTCAACTAAGATAATGCATTTAAAGTTATTTATAATTGACATGACTAAGTATTTTATGCTATTAATTGAACAATATAACAATATAAGAACCTAAGATATCTGGCTTGAAGCATGTTTTTATCTGCATAAGACATCAATTTGTGCTGTGTTAACTTATAAGTTTTAACATGTTTAAATATTATGGTGTTTTGTATGTTGTATCAGGTTAAATTGTAAATGTTTCAGTTGACTAAGGGTCAGTCAATGAAATAATGGACAGGATTATGATTATTACTTTGCAATGATTTTTATATTTTATTTGTGTACTCTTTGTTGATTTATAATTATTACCTAGTATTTTTTAGGTTTTTCTTGTATTTGCAAATCCATATAAGATAATATCCTTCTTTACAAATAGTCAATTTAGATGTATACTTGTGTTTATTTTTATAACTGGCTTTATGAGTTGACTTCCATTGATATTTGTGACGTGGTATATAAATTTGTTGTTTAAATATATGATACAGGAGACAGGACACGATGACGGATCCCAAGAGATAGAACAAGAATCTGACAATAAATACTTATATAGTGCAACGGCTGATACTGAGGTTTGTTGATAAAGGAAAACAATATGTTGATGACATTTCCATCCAAAATAAGTTTATTTTCTATGTACTGACAATGTTTCAGATTTTCTGAAATATGATTTAACCATAACTGGCTTTAGATGTTCATGAAAGCTTGTTGTGTCCTAGTCTGGCGTCAGTCGTATTACTTATGTCAGTGCACCAAATTATATTATTGATACCACTTTATGAGTTCACTCACAATTATAATTGGTAGTAAGATTGATAGATAAAAGTCTAAAATTCTCCAATCATTGATTGTAAAGATGTCAGTATATTGATATTTCTTCCCTGATTAAAAGTCACAAGAAAAACGCATATAATCAACTAATAAAACTTAAAAGTAATGTTTTATCAAAATTTCTATTGAACATGTCCCCATTTAGTAAGAATCTATCCTGTGTGTCCCCACTTGATGTTACTAAGACAAGCACAAGTGATTTACTTAGGAGATGTGTGTCCTAGTTTGATTTACTAAGGAGATGTTTGATACCACGTTTATTTTTATAACTGGCTTATAATTGGCTTCTATTGTTATTTGTAACGTGATATGTAAATTTGTTGTTTATATATATGATACAGGAAGATTGATTGATTGATTGTTGGTTGCTTAACGTCCAGTGGCAAATATTTCATGCATATTCAGGACGAGAACAAGTTAACAATAAATATTATAGGTACGTTGTTATAATAGAGGATGATGGTCGGGGAAATTTGGACTGCCACTGGAAAATGAGGGTATATTGGATAGAGACAGAAATTTTGCCTTGCAACAGGCCACCTACGGACCCCTCAAAGAGTTGTTGCAAGGGTTCTTAACGTGCAAAGAGCGTGGCACTCTCTTTACACGAGGCATCGGATTTAACGTCCCCCTTCTGACCGGACGTGACTGCGAACTTGATACATCCCGCACAGCCAAACGGACGCCCCACTTCGGCAAGCGTTTTACTGCCGGTCGGGAGAAGACCAAGTGACCATATTTCTATACCCCAGTCACCCTTGGGTATGATACAATAAGAGACCTAACAGGATTGAAATACTTTAGTTCTACCGGACTTCAAGTTTCATAATTTTTAATTTTTTTTTTAATTTTTAGGAACAGTGGTTACTCTCCATGTTAGAGCACAGTGGTTTCTTGGAACCACTGAAGAAGGCATTCAAGTGCGCAGAGAGCAGTCTATATCCCGGTCGACACAACCCAGTCACACGTCATGCCTCTCCAGAGAAATTACTCGGCATACGTGCCTACTTCATGGGAAGACCTTTTTCCCCACTCATCACAACCTTCTACCATGCAAGAACTTGCAAAAGGTAGTTACCGAGATACGACCATCGAGAGTGACACACAAAAAGGAAAGAGGGTCTGTGGTGCTGTTTAATAACTGTGTTGGATCCATTTTGCTCTTCTTCAGTTGTAGTGGTGAAGATCTTGACTTTATAAGCTGGTTTGGTTATCTAGACTATGATACTGGTTCCAGGTGTTATTTTGTGAAAACGAGCAGGAACTTTCCAAATTGTGTTGTACCTGTGAAAGATGTTTCAACCCCACTGTTGTATGGCTATAAGTGGGCGCAACTGGTGTAACTTTGAATTATGGTCACCTGTTTGACCTCCAAATCAGACGTGATGAACAATTCATTATACATATGTTGTCAAATGTTACAGCACTAGGTATGAAGTTGTTGCACCAGACGTTTTTGAGATGAGAGTTCCAAGAAACCTAAATCAAATTCTTTTAAAACGATAAGTAACATTAAAAACTCTGTATATCATATACATTTTGTCTACTTCTGAATTTTGTTTTTTGTATATGTGTGGTCGTAAATGCATATCATTTTCCACTTTATACATGTATAAAATGGGCCACTTGGAGTTTCGCAAATATACGAGTCCTGAATATTCATGAAATATTTGCCACTGGGAGTTGAGCAATAAGGAATTAATCATGGAACTCGGATAAAAATGAATACAAAAATGTTTACAAAGCAATTCGCAAATCAGTAATATATTTTTTGAATATAAAAATAAAAAGTTATCATCAATTTTTAGAAAGAAAATTGCCGATCTTATTTTCCAACATCATGGCACTTTATTTCTAGGAGGTGAAAATACATGAACATGAAATACTAGTACAATTTGTAATCGATGAGGAAAATTAGTGTTGCTATAACCAATAACACATTCACAAAATATGATCCAGTCGGACTAAAATGCATTGCAATAAGAATTAAATTCAGCTGGCGTTTGCAATAAGAATTCAATTCAGCTGGCGTTTGCAATAGCGATACATAAATCTCTTGGGCATGAAGATTCCTTATTTGGAAATTAATTTGCAAATTGCAAACCAACAAAGACAAGTTGGTATGGCAGTGGGACGCCCGAAATCAATCAGTGGAATTAAAGTAACCAATTATAAATCTTCCAATATAATAATGCATTCTAAGGCTGTGTACCAGTTGCAACGTTTAAGGTTCATCATAACCTTTTGGCTAAAATGGCCGTATTTACACTCCAAATTTTACTCTGAGTACAGACTAACCTATACACCTGCAACAGTTTTAAGGGATGGCAGGAACTAGATATATAAATTTTAAATGCATTTTATGTTTCAGAAAATTATAAACTTTTCTAGATTTTGCTATCCATTTTTAGCTCACCTGACCTGAAAGGTCAAGTGAGCTTTTCTCATCACTTGGCGTCCGTCGTCCGTCGTCCTGCGTCCGTCGTCCGTAAACTTTTACAAAAATCTTCTCCTCTGAAACTACTTGGCCAAATTCTACCAAACTTGGCCACAATCATCCTTGGGGTATCTAGTTTAAAAAATGTGTGGCGTGACCCGTCAAACCTACCAAGATGGCCGCCATGGCTAAAAATAGAACATAGGGGTAAAATGCAGTTTTTGGCTTATAACTCAAAAACCAAAGCATTTAGATCAAATCTGACAAGGGGTAAAATTGTTGATCAGGTCAAGATCTATCTGCCCTGAAATTTTCAGACGAATCGGACAACCTGTTGTTGGGTTGCTGCCTGTGAAATGGTTATTTTAAGGAAATTTTGCAGTTTTTGGTTATTATCTTGAATACTATTATAGATAGAGATAAACTGTAAACAGCAATAATGTTCAGCAAAGTAAGACCTACAAATAAGTCAACATGACCAAAATGGTCAGTCGACCCCTTAAGATGTTATTGCCCTTTATAGTCAATTTTTAACAACTTTTCGTCATTTTTTGTTACTTTTCTAAAAATCTTCTTTTCTGAAACTACTTTGCCAAATTTAACCAAACTTGGCCACAATTATCATTGTGGTTTACAGTTTATAAAATGTGTCCGATGACCCAGCCTACCAAACAAAATGGCCGACATGGCTAAAATTAGAACATAGTGGTAAAATGCAGTTTTTGCTTTATATCTTTGAAACTAAGACATTTAGGGCAAATCTTTCAAGATTTTAATGTCCATCAGAATAAGATATATCCCCTCACAAATTTTCAATTGAATCGGACAACCTGTTGTCGGGTTGCTGCCCTAAAATTGGTGATTTTAAGGAAATTTTGCAGTTTTTGGTTATTATCTTGAATACTATTATAGATAGAGATAAACTGTAAACAGCAATAATGTTCAGCAAAGTAAGATATACAAATAAGTCAGCATGATCAAAATTGTTAGAGGACCCCATAAGGAGTTATTGCCCTTTATAGTCAATATTGAACAACTTTTCGTCATTTTTGTAACTTGTATAAAAATCATTTCTAAAACTACTTGGCCAAATTTAACCAAACTTGGCCACAATCATAATACTAGGGTATCTTTTTAAAAAAAAAAGTGTCTAATGACCCCGCCTACCAACGAAGATGGCCAACATCTGTAAACACATTAACAGGTGAGCGACACAGGCTCTTGAGAGCCTCTAGTTTTTCGTTCCTGCAGAAGGTGCAAAAATTAACTAAGTAGTGAAAACGATTGAGAAGCTCCCCTCATACAATCAATGTTGTGGGTAGTATTGATTTAAATGGACAATAGATGGACAATAGACACCTGTAAACAATAGGTGATTTAACAGGTTTAAACTGTGTAGCTGAGTGGACCGTATCAAATGAAACTCGGGTGTTTGTTTATTTTACTATCTTTTGCAGACTGGAAAAAAATGCACATCAAAATGCAGGTAAGTTTTTAATTTTCTGAAACGTAGACTTTATATAACTTTTATATATCTAGTTCCTGCCATGCCTTAAAACTTTCCTGGATGTACCAGTTTGTCTGTACTCATAGTAATTTTTGAGGTGTAAACACGGCCATATTTTTCAATTCCTTATAATGAACCTTAAGTGAAGTTCTCTACTTTATCAATTTCGAAAATAATACGGTAAAATTGCTTGTAAAGAAATATGTTTCAACATCCTGTGTGACAGTATGAGACAAAAATCTTGAAACATTATCATAATGTATCATGTATAAGCCATTCGAGTACTAAGATTGAAATATTCCACACTATGTATGACAAATATATTTTTAGCTACCTGTGTGACGTCAATAAAAATATTTTGAAGGTTTTGTGTACGATTGAAAGGCAAAGGTATAACAACTTTCGAATATGCTGGCACTTGGATAAAAATATTGTCCTGCATTTTTTTTTAGTTGTATTCTCAGTCCTGCCTTTTCAATTTTCACACTATCCGATTCTGCTTTTTTTCCGACGTAGTCGGTAGTTACGGTTTGTGAACTATGGACTTAAGGACGCTTAACTATGGCAACAACATTACGCATGCTCGAAAATCCTTTCTGTGATTGGACAAAATGCTGTCATAGTGGGTGATTTGGTTGTGTTTGAAAAACGTCTCGAAAATTATATCGTGATGGAAAGCAAGTGAAAAACTATAAATATTTGAACTAGATGTTACAAAGATTTATATTTTTATTAAAATAATTGTTACACCAATAGCTCTTTGGATCTATGACAGCTGTTTATTCGGGACAATTATATAATTTTTCCATGACTTTTAGAACACACCTACGCATGTGAAATTTCTGCGGGGCTTTGGTGAATGTAAACAGAAAGATACTACTTATACTACCAATAGTTTCTAGCTTTGTTAACTATGAATTAAAGTTTATAGTAAATGTATATTTGTTTCTTGTTATTTTCACTGGATTTTTTGACAAATAATTTTTTTAGGTGTCATCACAATATTCTTATATGTTATTGCCTCAACATAACCAGACTAAGTAAAGAATTTGTTGTAGTTACATTCAGATGGAGATTTTATTAAAGAGGTCCTGCATCATTAAGTCATTGTGCTTCTGAAGGTTATGTAAATGATAGGTTTAAACATATACTCAAATTTAAATACGTTGGACATCTTTTTTAAAGATAGTTCTTGTTTTAGTTTATCCTGACTTTTTTTTTTACATAAATTGTCATCCTGACTTTTTTTTTGGCAAGTGTCTCATCCTGCCTTTTTTGTTTTAACTCTAAACTCCTGTCCTGCCTATTTTTTTCAATTTTCATCCTAGCCCAATAAAAATGAAATGGTAGCTCCCTTAGGAGATTTGAAAAACGATCTCAAATTAAATTGTAATGCTTCAACAAAACATATAAATTGTGTTTTAAGTGTGTGTATCTTTATATGATAAAACCCGAGGATTTGTCACCGCTTTGACTCCAATTACATTCCAATAGATAAACCCAATACAATTATCTAAATTGTCTGCAGCTGTGATGCAAGCATGAAATTATGTATTCACTAACTGAAAATGCATAATGATAATGTCTATCTCATTGAAAAATAATATACCTAACGTCAGGTGTACTTTATAATGTGTGTGGCAAGTTTGTTTATATTACGGGGCAAATAGATTTACAATTCCTCGCTTCAAAGCAAAGCACATATTCACGACGGGTGCCGCATGTGGAGCAGGATCTGCTTACCCTTCCGGAGCACCTGAGATCACCCCTAGTTTTTGGTGGGGTTCGTGTTGTTTATTCTTTAGTTTTCTATGTTGTGTCATGTGTACTATTGTTTTTCTGTTTGTCTTTTTCATTTTTAGCCATGGCGTTGTCAGTTTGTTTTAAATTTATGAGTTTGACTGTCCCTTTGGTATCTTTCGTCCCTCTTTCCTTAGGCGATAAGTAATGTGTCGGTAAACGGAGAGGAAGTCACGTGATGTAAAGTCGCTAATTTGATAGGACAAAAGGTCACAGGACAATTAGTCACACATAATTTGTTTACAATTGATTGAATATGTAAGTTTAGGCAATTGTTCATAAGACTTGATAAAAGAAAATTTGTTAAAATTTAGCCGGTTTGTTAAGATTGCATTGGAAATTACAAAAAAGCGGTATATATAGATAAAATATTAACCTTTTAAATAAATCCACTATTTTTGTTATGCAACCATTATGTGTATTATGTAATTATTTAATATGCAATTAATGGCAAAATCTTGGTCACTTCACGTGAATTAATTGTGCTCTTTCATCTCTATAACTATACAGGACATCTACACGAAATCTTAATCCACACCGGAAAGTAACAAAGGGTGTCTCAAATTATCGCTATCGTATTCCATTCTCTCATAAATCTGTAATTAGTATAAAAGAGGGACGAAAGATACCGAAGGGACAGTCAAACTCAAAAATCTATAACAAACTGACAACGCTATATCTAACCAGATGCTCCGCAGGGCATAGCTTTATACGACCGCAGAGGTTGAACCCTGAACGGTTGGGGCAAGTATGGACACAACTTTCAAGCTGGATTCAGCTCTAAATTTGGATTGTGATTAAATAGTTGACATAGCATAGGTTTCTGACACAGAATGAATGTGTTCTAATGAAATTAAAATTTTTGTTTTCTCTTAGAGCAATTCACTATGCTGTTGAATATAATTCCTCTCAAAAAAATGTTTGAAGAAATTTTCTTTTTATTTATGAAATTTCAAATGAGAAAATTGAACCCAATTTTTTTAATCACATCCCCCTTTCCCTTATTCCAAAACTAATCTCAATTAAAATTTCTAATGGAGTTTGCAACAATTACTACTCATTTAAATACATCATAAAATGTTAAGATGTAAAAAAACTGCTTGTTATCACTGAATGGTAAAGATTATTTTAATTTATCAGTTGGTAGTAAAAAGTGAATGTATATATAACAAAGATTTAAGTTGATTCTGGACAAAGAAAGATAACTCCAAATAAAAAAAATCTTACAATTAGATATTTCTTGCTTACTATTCTGGACAAAGAAAGATAACTCTATTTAAAAACAAAATTGCTATTTCACAATATTTTGCAATAAGATATTTCTTGCCATTGCGCAATACTGTGCAATTGAAAAGACTTGCTATTGCACAAAACTTAATATAATTTTAGATCCTGATTTGGACCAATTTGAAAACTGGGCCCATAATCAAAAATCTAAGTACATGTTTGGATTCAGCATATCAAAAAACCCCAAGATTTCAATTTTTGTTAAAATCAAACTAAGTTTAATTTTGGACCCTTTGGACTTTAATGTAGACCAATTTGAAAATAAGACCAAAAATGAGGAATCTACATACACAGTTAGATTTGGCATATCAAAGAACCCCATTTATTCAATTTTTGATGAAATCAAACAAAGTTTAATTTTGGACCCCGATTTGGACCAACTTGAAAACTGGGCCGATAATCAAGAATCTAAGTACATTTTTAGATTCAGCATATCAAAGAACCCAACCGATTAATTTTTTTGTCAAAATCAAACGAAGTTTAATTTTGGACCCTTTGGACCTTAATGTAGACCAATTTGAAAACGGGACCAAAAGTTAAAAATCTACATACACAGTTAGATTCGGCATATCAAAGAACCCCAATTATTCAATTTTGATGAAATCAAACAAAGTTTAATTTTGGACCCTTTGGGCCCCTTATTCCTAAACTGTTGGGACCCAAACTCCCAAAATCATTACCAACCTTCCTTTTATGGTCATAAACCTTGTGTTTAAATTTCATAGATTTCTATTTACTTATACTAAAGTTATGGTGCGAAAACCAAGAAAATTGCTTATTTGGGTCCCTTTTTGGCCCCTAATTCCTAAACTGTTGGGACGACAACTCCCAAAATCAATACCAACCTTCCTTTTGTGGTCATAAACATTGTGTTTAAATTTCATTATTTTCTATTTACTTAAACTAAAGTTATTGTGCGAAAACCAAGAATAATGCTTATTTGGGCCCTTTTTTGGCCCCTAATTCCTACACTGTTGAAACCAAAACTCCCAAAATCAATCCCAACCTTTCTTTTGTGGTCATAAACCTTGTGTCAAAATTTCATAGATTTTTATTAACTTAAACTAAAGTTATAGTGCGAAAACCAAGAAAATGCTTATTTGGGCCCTTTTTGGCCCCTTATTCCTAAAATGTTGGGACCAAAACTCCCAAAATCAATACCAACCTTCCTTTTGTGGTCATAAACCTTATGATAAAATTTTATAGATTTATATTCACTTTTACTAAAGTTAGAGTGCGAAAACTAAAAGTATTCGGACGACGACAACGACGACGACGCCAACGTGATAGCAATATACGACGAAATTTTTTTCAAAATTTGCGGTCGTATAAAAATGAAAAAGACATAACGAGCAAACCAATAGTACACATGACTCAACATAGAAAACCAAAGGATAAACAACACGAATTCGAACCCCACCAAAAACTAGGGGTGATCTCAGGTGCTTCGAAAGGGTAAGCAGATCCTGTTCCACATGTGGCACCCGTCTTGTTGCTTATGTGATATCTAATTCGGTAGGTCATATTCGTGAAAGGCAAGGAGATTGTAGTTAAGACGTAAAGAACATATCCGATATCATTTTTGAAACTGTTATTCCATAACGGTCAACCAACTCGTGATGGCGTCCGTAAAATTTACGAAAAAATAAACGTTCTTATGTTGTACTGTTATACCACTGTCCCAGGTGTAGGGGGAGGGTTTGGATCCCGCTAATATGTTTAAACCCGCCACATTATTTATGTATGTGCCTGTCCCAAGTCAGGATCCTGTAATTCAGTTGTTGTCGTTTGTTTATGTGTTAACTATTTATTTTTCGTTCATTTTTTTCTACATAAATAAGGCCGTTTGTTTTCTCGTTTGAATTGTTTTACATTGTCTTGTCTGGGCCTTTTATAGCTGACTATGCGGTATGGGCTTTGCTCATTGTTGAAGGCCGTACGGTGGCATATAGTTGTTAATGTCCGTGTATATGATGACAAATTCAAAACAATCTCAATGCATATAGTTTCAAGTATTATGTTAAAACAGATATAAATTTGTATTAAAGAATTATGTTAAGAGTGGAGAAAAAGATCACATATGCACCACATGTACCGTTGTCAATTAAAAGTCGGTTCCTATATAAATTGAATGTTATTAATGTTTTCAGGCTTCAGACAACACGAGTGATGCCAGACTATATTGCTATAAGGCCATCTGAGATATCAAAACTACTAGACATGTCAGAAGATCAGACAAGGAAGATATTAAATCATCCCGGCTGTACCAGAGGACAAGTTCGTCTGCAAACGAGAAACAAGAAATGCTACAAGGTCTTCAAGGAGAAAGAGATCGAAAACGAATTCCCGCCACTAGGGATATAATCTTTAATGTTATTATTTACCCCCAAAAATTAAAAACAAATTAGATATTAAATGTTAAAGTCATTTTCGACCATCAATCAATCTTTTTATATTTACTATTAATACATTTGAGAACATTTGATATCAAAATTTGAACAAATAATCGTTTTCAATATTTAAAATTGCACAACAGAACATATGCTCAATTTAGATGTGGAGTAGCGCCTTTAAAATTGAAACTGGTCGTTACAAATTGAAAATACTAGATTTCGATAAACCATCGTGTTTCAATTGTGATAATATAGAAGATGAAAACATGTTTTGTTAACATGTCATTCATATGAAGATCTAAGCCAGTCTTTATTAATTGATATAAATCATCACCATAATTATTATAATTATATGTTTTTAACTTTATCGGATGATAAAAATGGAAATGTTTGTAGTTCTGTAGCAGAAACCTGCCATAATGTGACGAAATAGTATTACTATTGTTTACAATGGTCTTATGGAGATGATATTTTTTTATGTGCAAATGTATATACATGTATTGAATTTGCATGGTAATATTGCACTTTTTGTTGTTTTATCAAAATAACAAAACTATGTTTTATTCTGATGTTTTAATATTGTAAATAACAGTGTCTAATAGTTCTTATAAGAATGACACATGCATTCTAAATTTTATGAATGTACATTGAATTTCATAGTGTGTTAATATTTGTTTGTATATAATAAGACTATAGTAAACTATTATACTTTAATCAGAGACATATATGTCTCTGCTTTAATAAAATAGAAGCGGAAGCGGATTATGTAAAATGTGAAGAGTCAAAAATTAATTTTATGGGTCAATAAATTCAGAATAAATTATTGCCATTCATTATAAATAAATTTCTACCAAAAATAAGACTCAAAGAACTTTTTATTATTCATATTAACAATAACAACGTACGTACACACATGTTGGCGTATGAATACACAACGTCAGAGTGGGCGTATCGCCATAAAAATTGACAACATTGAAATAAAACTAATACTTTTAACCAATCAGAAGACAGTAAATACTACAAATTTATTTATTAAGACATGTTCCAAAAATGATCAGTTATTGATTAAAAAAAAATCCGCAACTTATATACGAATAATAAACAAATCAGAGAATGTATTTTTGTAGTTTTAATGACGATGTGCACAGAACAAAATAAAGTTTACAATTTATAGTATTATAGTTTTTATTTATACTTATTACATTTTCTTTGTTCATTGTTAGTCTGATTTCATTGTCTAAATACGTAAAATGTCTATCTGATGATTAAATTATTCATTGCTAGGTAGCTGGTGGCTTTACTTCAGTGGCAAATATTTCAGGCATATTCAGGGCGAGTTTACAATTTAAACAAACCATACATATACGATACGGAATGAGATGAGTTCTTCGTTTATTTTTTATAAGAATTACAAAAACATAGTCTTTCATGATATGCACGCCCGTAACGGTGTGAAAAGGGTTCATTATCAGCAGGTCATATATAGGCAGGTGATGTTATAAGTGAAGAAATAAATGGTCGATAGATGCCTACAGGGAGGGGCAATATCTGCAGTTGATGTTAAAAGTAAAGAAAGAACCGATGCAGGAGCAGATCAAGAATTTAAGGTTAAGGGGGTCACAAACGTTAAATGTTTTCAAATAAAATCAAAGTTTTATTTTCTCGATACATTGTAAACGGTCGCAGGACATTTTGACGAATAAATTTTAACTACTAGGCGACATTTGAGCGCCGACATTAGAGCCCATTTTAGCGAAAACTTACCTGTTTATACTTTGGGCATAAGTTCAGTGTAGTTCATAGCGAACAATTAATGGTCAAGAGTCGTTCCATGCCAATTATAATGAATAATGTCATAGTTGTCACCAAGCTATTATGTTGTTTTTTTCATTGATACTACTATCAAATTGTAAGCAACAACATATTAAATAAAAATACGAAGTATAGACGAATGTGCAAAATCTAGACAAGATAACCAAATGCTAGAAGAATTTTTTAACGTGTGATTAAATCTTTTAGACATTCAGTGCTGTGTTTTAATGGACATCATATGTTTTATTTTAAGCTCTCCTCCTGGGTATGAGTTATAGTGCACCCTTGAGACCAAGTATCAAGTGAATGACTGACAGATGGACGGAGAATATATCCTTCCGCGAGAGCCTCTGAGTTATTATGGTTAATTCTCCTTCATTACAATCTCAGAACACCCCGAACTTATGCCCTTATGGATTAATATTGCATATTCGAGTTTATAAAGCTACATGCAGTTATAAAGCTGCAATCCAAAACAGACGCCAAGGATCATGCGAACATTAATTTTATTTTGATTCCGAGTTTAAGTGCAACCTAATCTACACCAAGACACCAGGATTTGTTGAATCCTTATCTATATAGTAATATCAGGTAATATCTTAACTAAACGATGACTTGAAGACATGGTGCTGGTAGTTGTTAAAAAAAAAGAGATACATGTACAGGAACACCACACAAAAAAATAATCCTTGTTTTGAACATCATCAATGTGTGTAAGCCGACTGTACATCATGGTTTCAATAATTTGAAATGAAACCTGTTAACTGAATACGAATGACTTAAACGGTTAAACACGTGGTAACATAAGCCCTTCCAAACTTGGTTAAGACGATTGAAATGTGAAGAGTTGACAATCAGACTGGCGGATCGACGGTTACACGACGTATACAAAGTGAAAACAGATGAATCATATATGGTTTTTTTCTAAAGTCGTGCCAGCCTTTTTAAAGAAGGTTTGCTGACAACCACTAAAATTAGAATGAGATGCATTTACGAAGATGTGCTGGTGGGTATATATTTTGTTTAGGGATCACATGCATGTAGTACGGTTGCACGGCTCGAGGGCCTTGATAGACCCTTTGATAGTTTACAAACTTTCTCAATTTGATGGAGAGAAAAAATATTGTGGTCAAGCAGATAACAAAATTGTTTGTCAATCAGTAATTATTTTCAAGATCTTTTTTAACTGGTAAATAATAGGGAAACGACAATGAAACAATGAAAATCACAAAGGTGAAGCCATGTAACAGTAACAGTGAAAGGGAGATAACACTTTTATACAAATATACACCAAGCGTATTTTGTTTACTTTTCTTCAAAATCATTAATTGTTTTTTTATAATATAATTTTCTTTTCGTAAGTCATCTAAAGTGATATACCGACTAGACCAATGATTATATTTACATACAAACACGCTTTCTCGACCAAACCAATAACAACGTTTTATACCTGTTGTTTACAATTTGGTTCTTAGTAGCCGTATCTATGTGTATGGTATTAAGACATGAATTGGTTCTAGAATTACTTCCGGTTCTGCAATAACTTGGTTCTAAATTAACACACGCTGACGTCTACTTATCGTAACAATTGCGTTTTGAAATTTGCACAGGTAGACATAAAAATGATTTTGTCGTATGACGGCATACATAAATATAGAGTAATGTAAAGTAGATATAACAAAAAACAGACGTAGCAGTAAAAGTAATAATAATAAATAAATAATGGTGTGGTTCAAAGTATGACGGAATATATAAGTACAAGTTCACGCTAAAAGTATATCATAAAAAAACAGACTAAACAGAAAAAGTAGTATTATAGACTAGTATCTCAATTGTTTGTAAAACAATTGAAAGGTCTTTCCTGTAAAAGTGATGTTTTTGTAATGTACTTTGTACGACCTTTCGTTCGATATACGACAAGCATACCTTCTGAAACTTTTAGCTTTTAACACTTAATGACCTCATCCGCCTACATTTTTGAGATCGGAATTATGACATATGTAACATAGAGTAGATGAGCTTTCATTTGATATGCGACAACGACATGTTTTAGAAAGTTTGATTTTAGCACTTAATAACCCTATCCAACCAAGGTCGGAAATTTTATATTTCAAATGTACACATCATGACCTTTCATTTGATATACAACAACCCTATCTTAAAAGAAAATTTATTTTTTGCACTCAATGACCCCATCCAACCCATTTTGGGGAGACGTCAATTTGAAATTTGAAATGTACGCTTTATGTTCTTTCATTTGATATGCGACAACCTTACCATCTGAGAAATTTGAATGTTTGCACTAAATGACCCAACCCGTCCCCCTTGGATGAAAAGGGGGTTTAAAATTTTCATTTTTAAGTAGAGTTTAATAAGACCTTCAATTTGATATATCAGATGACTACATTTGACAAAGTGCAAATAATGATGCAATATCAACTATATAAATAGAAGTTATGAAACTTACAAAGTTAATGCAAAACTTGAAAATTTCAAATTGATTTTTTGGTGTTTTTTTTCATGGAATGTTTTTGGTATTTGGTTAAACATATAACTATGTAAACCTCTTCAATTTCTTAAACATTTTAAGTTGTAAGCTCTTGTTAATTCAGAAATACATGCCTCCGCTTGCAAAACTTCAAACTGCATTATCTCTAAAACGACAATAGATATCTCAAATCTGTTAAATGATAAATAATCTACAGTTGAAGGACAACATTATAGAAAAAGAATTGGGACAATTTCAAAGTTCACCAAGGTCACAATTAATCATCAAATATATGATGCAATACCAAACTTAAGAACCAGAAGTCGTAGAGACATGGGAATTTCACCATTCAACTCAGGACCACTTGACCTTTCAAATATCACAAGATCAAGGTCATTGTATACTGTGAAGGTCAAGGTGAAATTTCAACATGACCTGACATTGACCTCAAATTGAAGGTCTTGAATTACTGATCATCTTTGCAGTTTATAGTAGGTTGATATCTGTTACCTTTAAAAAGATATACACATAATACTATACTTTTAAGAATAATCCCGTTGTAACTTTTAAACAGACTGTTGGACATTTTTGGGCTTATTGTATAAAATGTAGACCTCGTCAAGAGGAACAATTTATACGCTGTATGTATGCAGCAAATTCTTATCGTTTTCCTAATATGTAAGCATGAAATTGCAGCGTAATTTTTTTTGCACTCGGTGACCTTTGACCTTGGGTGCATATTAAAGGTCACATGAATTTAAGATTATTGGTGAAAGTTCCAAGTCTCTATGACTTCCGGTTCTCGAAATAGAATTTTTGAATAATTATTTTTAATTTTTAAAGCGAAATAACTCCTTATAAGGGTTAGTAACAAATTAATTTTTATGTTTATAAACATAGCCATCTGTTCTTATACATGCTATCATTTTCAATACAATTCTATCTCTAATACTTTTTGAGAAAAATGCAAATAAAAGAAATTGCTTTAAGGGGATATAACTCTCAAAGGAGATGATGAAATGCTATGCAGCCTCATATGGTAATACATCATGATGAGATCTACCTATTGTCTAAATAAAGTCATGATATCTTTTAACACATTTTGGGGGGACCATGTCGAAAAAAATCAATAAAAGGGAGATAACTTCTAAAGGGGATGGTGAAATCCTACAAAAGTTCATCTCGTAAAAGTTCATGTTGAGGTCTATCTATGGTCCGATTTTGGTATTGATAAGTCCAATAGAAGCGGTAGGAGGGCGTGCCAAAAAAATGCTGGAAGAAAAAAAAGAAAAAAAAACATCAGAAAAACAATAAGGTCTTTCCCATGTAGGGGAAAGACCTTAAATATAAAAGTTCTGTCATTCATAGTATGTCAAGATCCATAAGTAAAAGTCATATCAGTAAATGAAATAATTTTGCCGTTCAAAGTAGGATGTTTTACATAACCACAGAGTCACTTCATTATTAAGTGAGTAAGTAAGTAAGTAAGTAAATTTTATTTAGAGTCGGCATATATATACATTATAACAGAGAAAATATGAGCTCTGGTGAGCTCTTTAACCGACTATCACATAAAAATCATGCAGCATCATGCAAATACTACCAAATAAAACATGCAACATAATGAAAGCAAACTTCTATTTGATTTGTGAGCCTCCAGAGTCAAAGCTCATGTGGCAAGCGCCTCTATGTGCATTGAAACAGGGGAATCAGCAAATCACTTGACGATCATAAAATATAACAAACTAAAAGCATACAAACAATAAATAAATAAAAATAAGCACTAGCATTTAATTAAGAAATAATTCATGGGGGCTTGAATATATCGTGATTTTACCACGGGTTGGCCCTTTATGACAAATATTTTACCCCTGAGCGATAGCGAGGGGTAAAATATCGGCATAAAGGGACGACCCGTGGTAAAATCTAGATATATTCAAGCCCCCATGAATTATTTCGATTCTGATAGGACACATACGGTAATTCTTTTGGATCGAAGCGCTCTAGGTGTAGGCAAATATTTGCCGTTCCCATAAATAAACGCACTAATAAACTAGCGTAAAAGAACGGAGCAAACTGCATTAGTGACATGCTTAAACTATTTAAAATAATGTATTTAGACAGTTTTGGATGAATTTGAATGATAATTTATTTATATGTCTTATAAGATGTACAATAAAGGGCTTTTGCCACATTTTAGCATCATTTGTGTATGTTTCCTTGTGATGATTTTCGGATTCACCAGCGTGTATTTTCCCGTAAAATGCTTACATTCTAACGTCATTGTTCTATGACGTCGGGTATCTCATTCATAAAAAAGCATATGACGTGGGAGTACAATCGGAACAGCACTGGCAATATATTCATATTTTACCACGGGTGTGTACTCAAAGCGTTTGAAGGACGTCATGTTAGAATGGCAGATATATTAAAAAATGCATAAAAAGCAGAACAAAAGGCCATTATAAAAAGAAAGAAAGAAATTTCAGCTTTGAGACAGCACTGGGTGGAAACGACATGAACTGCAGAAGCATTTTTGACCCCCACAGCAGGAATTTATGTAATTCCTAAACTGGTCAAAAGAAGTCATGAGTCTAGCCTCATTAGGAAGTGAGTTCCATACTTGTGCTGCCTCAAATGTAAAAGATCTTTTACCATAACTGGAGGTTCTAGGTCTAGGTACCTCAGCAGTGTTTACATACCTGAAATTATATGAATTGCTTTTTATTACAACTAAATCTTGTATAAATAAAGGACATTTTTTATTAATTTTTTTAAAGGTCTCCAAGGCAATTGAGCGCATTCTACGAGTTTTTAATGATGGAAGGTTCGAAATCTGTAGGAGTGTTTCGTATGAGCTCAGATGGTCTTCATAAATAAATCGAAGCGCTCGTTCTTGTATTTTTTCTATTTTTCTGGTATTTTGTTCCCCACAGAAATGCCAAGTCATTTTAACATCAATTTTACGTATACGTTTCTCAACAAAGTCTTGATCAATAGGGGAAAAGGTAAAATTGTTTTGATCAAGATCAGGAATATTATCTTTAATGGCCAAAATACTCGGGTGATCATCATTAACCTTTATTTGACTGCTTCCTATATTCTTTGCAACATTTACAAAATAATCATTAAATATCTCACACACCTCCTCCTGTTTTGTAATTAAAACAATCTTTTCAGAGAGGACAGTTTCCTTTTGGTGTACATTTCCCTTATTTGTAAGAACAGGTTTCACTGTTGGCCAGAAATCTTTCGACTTCGGGCCTCCAGCACACCTCTCTACAAAATATTGGTTAATGGATTTATTTTTTAGTTTTGTAACAAAGTTGCGTTGCCGCCTATATGTCTCCCAGTTCTTACTACCACTGAATTTTTGAAATTTATTATACAACATTTTTTACTTATAAATGGCACTTTTAAGCTCTGCATTCATATATGGTACTTGATTAGGAAAAAAATTCCTTTCCTTAAAAGGTGCGTGTTTGTCAACTACCTCAATGAAACTTTTGCTAAAATTATCATATGCTGTATTTACATTATCAAGAGATACTTTACACTTTTTCCTGCGACTTTTTTTCCTAGTGATTTTGTGACTTTTTCCCGTGACTTTTTTCCGTTTACCGTAAAAAGTTATCAAAGGTACCAGGATTAAACGCATATCCCAAACATGTTTTGTTGTAGTTAATTATTTATTTGGTGCTACCAGCGACTACAGGTAACAACATTTTTGTCGGTGGTAATAAGGGTTAAAAATCATATGTCCTCCTCTAGCGATTAATGTGTAAACTTGTTCGTAGTTTCTTTTTGAATGGTAAAGATGTAGATTTAATTTTTCCATATTATAAATGGGTTTAAAAATATAACTAGTCTACAAATAGAAACAATCATCATTCAATCTATCAGTTTGTAAATAAACTAATGTAGTTACTATATTACATTAATTAAGTGTCTAAGAATGTTACATCAGCACACTAATGAGTGTGGTGTTATATAATTAGTGGTTATATTTTATATATAATTCACGAAATATTTTGCTAAACAAATTAGCTTCATCGGGCGAGTGCATGACAAAAATATCTTTGTAGTTTGTGCGCTACACAAAATTTGTGTAAAATTTTTATCTGTATAAAACATATTTTTGCTGTGTATTGTACATATCAGTTATCAAATCAGAACAAATAGTTGTAGATACATAGAATAAAATTGTTTAACTTGTGGAACTTGTAAGCTGCAGTAAGTTGGCGAAACAGAAACTATATCCAACATCAGACTTTACAATCACCGTTCGTCTTTCACAAAAAGGAAAAAAAACTGTCCGATTACGAGACACCTCTTAAGAACAGGACCTACTTTTGATAATATCACCTTTCTAATAATTGAGGTAAACCAAAATTGGGGTAAAATTTACTAAAAAAATATAATATTTGTAATAAAATTAATTTGGTTTCAGTTTAATTCACATACAATTGTCAATACATAATAGAAAATTATCTTGATCAAATGACCGAAATAAGGTAACATCAAATACAATTATCAAAAAAGATTTGAAATTTACAGTAAATTGTAGAAAAATCATTATTTAAACCATTGGCAGGTTTGGTGTAACATTCTATACAACTATCTGTAGAATATGGTCGATATACTGTAACATCTTATTGTTTTAATATTATAATTGTCTGTATGTGGATCACGCCTCTATTGTGCTCTTTCCAATAAAATATTGAATTGAATTGAATTGAATTAAAAAAAAGGTACAATTTTCTAAAAAAATAGTTTTTATAGAAATTAAGTTGGTTCAAGTTTACCTCAGATACAATTGTCAATACATAATAGAACATTATCTTGATCAAATGACCGAAATAAGGTAACATCAAATACAATTATCAAAAAAGATTTGAAATTTACAGTAAAATGTAGAAAAATCATTGAAAACTGTTGGCAGGTTTGGTTTAACATTTATACAACTATCTGTAGAATATGGTCGATATACTGTAACATCTTTTTGAATTATCAAAAATATGTAAAATTATCTTAAAACTATATTATTCATAGAAATTAAGTTGGTTCAAGTTTACGTCAAATACAATTGTCAATATATATTAGAAAATGACTTATTTAAGGTAACATCTAATACAATTATCAAAAATAATTTCAAATTTACAGTAAAATTTAGAACCAGATGCTCCACAGGGCGCAGCTTTATACGACCGTAGACGTTGAACCCTGAACGGTTGGGGCAAGTATGGAGACAACATTCAAGTGGATTCAGCTCTAAATTTCTTTTTGTTTAAGCTGCAGGTTGATCATCAACATCTTCTACATCATCAATTTCATTAAGATCAGACAATCTGTCAATTTCTATGTCCTTCCCACATACGCTATCTGAAATCTCATATACTGGTAGTTCATCTTGGTTTACATCATTTTCATTACAATCTTTTCTAATTTCTTCCCATAAAAAATCTACAAAAAAACTTACAATATATTTTACCGCTGAAAATTTTTCAGTTTTTTTACTTCAAATTTAATCAGACATTACTGAATCAAAAAATAAACTGTGATAAAGAGATATGTCTCACCTTTATGTATTTAGATAGTTTAATGCAAATTGTCAAAATTAAAAGGGTCAACTTTAACATATAAGCAATCCAAAACATCCAAAGTCAATGAATCATGATTGAAGTTTCAGGGCCAAATAACATCCATGGAAATGAGAAATATCAGTACTTATAAAACTCAGGAGGTTTAGAAAAAAATTATCACAAAATTTCACTACAGGCCCGTAGATTGTAAAGGACATATGCCTGCCTGGCTACTTCATTTTGTAAGTAGTTTCCCCGAAACATTGTTTGTGAAGCGATATTCTTTTAGTTCAACCACTATCTTAATGATGAAATTTGTCAACAGATAACGTGTAAATTTAGTAAAACATATGACTGGCAAATCGAAATCTAACCGAAAATGTAAGTAAATGCCAGAAAGGATTCAATTTCAGAAGTGGATAAGGCTATTTCCAGTTTCAGATAATTTATGGATGGAAATTGACAAATAAAACTAAACATAAAAAAAATAGTGACCTACTGCCTCACTTTCTTCCAGCAGGCTATTTTTTTTAAGCTAATCACAAGACCAAAATACAGCTACTAAATTTAAACTCGGGAATTGAAAACAAAAGTATAAGTGTATGAAAAAGAAAGAACAGGAAATATTTTTATAAAAGAAACTCAAAGATTCAAAAAGTCCAAGAAATTTTATGTCAAAATCTAACTAGAGGCTCTTAAGAGACTGTGTCACTCACCTGTATCTACTGTGGTTTTGGAAATCATGTAAAATAAGGTTAACATTATAATAAATAGTATTAGATACCATAATAATGATTAATGCCAAGTTTGGTTTAGTTTGGCCCAGTAAAATTAAAATCAGAAGATTTTTTAAAAAGTTTACAAATATTACCAATAAATTGCAGAAAATGACTTTATAGGATAAGAACTCCAATAAGATGTCAATTGACGATTTTGGTCATGTTGAATTAAAAAAACTGCAAAATGTCCTTAAAACGAGATACAGTACTTGCAACCTTAGGCATTACTGTTTGACGTGAACCTGACTGATCGGTTTAGTTTAAACATATTTATTTATAGTGGATTGGGAAACAAGTTTTGCAACTTATATTAATCCCTTTCCACTTCGCGGGTGCGAGTGCTGCCTTGTAGCGGCATTAACCTACTCTTTTTGAAATCTACAAGGGTGTCTTTAACGTGCAAGAGATATGGCTCTCTCTTAACACGGGTCAGTCATTTATCGTCCCCTTCCGACGGACTATTATCGTTTCCTCAAGACCATACTCGCAAATGGTGTCAAGGGAGAGCCGAAAATTGAGTTCCTTAAATTTTCATCCCGAACGCGAATCGAGCCAGGAACCTTTGTGTCTGATGAACGGACCACTTCGCCACGGCTCTCGTGATCGGTGACAGATGTTTGACTGATCGGTGACCCATAGGATCCGTCAGATAAGTCAAATAACCTATGTGAGAGTTACCGTGACAACGGTCATCGATCGATCAGTAAATCAAATTTATGCACGGATCGGACGGATACGTATATTTTTCAAATTCTTATGTAAACCGAACTCAACAGTGTTTACAATCCATGAATGCGGACCTCGACGAAGACACCATAATTTACACGTTAATGTTTTTGCAATAAAAAAGTAGAAATAGTGTAACAGTTATATTAGATTCTTAATTAAAGCGTTAAATTGTTTGTGTTGCTTAATAGTTTTGATTTAAAAATTGTAAACATTAGAACCATATATAAACATAATAATATTATAAGTCTCAGTTAACATGAACTTCTACCTACGAAAATGCCGATAAATCCGCCATTGGAGTTTTGAGGGTTACACCAATGACTGGACCGAATGACAGGAATAAGTGAAACATGCTAATTACTTTTTTTCAAATTTGAAATATAATAAGATTTCATCATTTGATAAATAAATTTAAGAAAAAAAAATTTAAAAAAATTGCAAGAAACTTTAGAAAACGTGACATGACCAACTCTGATAATAAAAGGACCAACATCGAGAATGACTAATGCAGTGGTTGCAAATACAATTCTTATATCGCTAACATTTCACACATAGCCTCTATTATTTTCTTTTTATTTTTGTCAGTTGTTTCAGAATGAGACATTTCAACCAGAGACTTACACATTGGCACCTCAGTTGTAGTGTATGTATACAATTTGGAAACATACTGTTGGCTAAGGCATATATCAATGTTTTCGCAGGTAGGTTAAGGCACTTGTGGGTGTTTTTTCCATTAAATCGGCCATAACCATTTAATCAGATTTTTGTATGTCAGCTTGCCATATTTCGTTACCTCAATTATAAACAAAAATGTCCATACTGATGTAATAAAAAAAATTGAGAACACCGGTTCATGTTTACGCACACCTGTGATATCGCATAAGAAATTAACAAACTTTAGAAAAAATGATACTCGCAGACCTAGCTACTTCAAGTCAATTTTTCTCATTTGAAATTTCATGAATTAAAAGAAAATTTCTTCCAACATTTTTTTTATAGGATTAATATTCAACAGCATAGTGAATTGCTCAAAGGCAAAACAAAAAAATTAAGTTCATTACACCACATTCATTCTGTGTCAGAAACCTATGCTGTGTCAACTATTTAATCACAATCCAAATTTAGAGCTGAATTGAGCTTGAATGTTGTGTCCATACTTGCCCCAACCGTTCAGGGTTCAACCTCTGCGGTCGTATAAAGCTGCGCCCTGCGGAGCATCTGGTTACTATTTAGTAACATAAGTATCATATGCTAATTGATACTTATAAGAAAGGCTGAAGATGAAGGCTTAAGGTATATGTTTCATTTTTTTAAATTCAGAGACCGATGAAATTAATTTGTAATTAAACTTACTCAATATGACCTTGCAGGCTCTGGTGCCTTTGAACGCAGATTTGCCTCTCTGCCCTGTTAGCTATATTTAGACATTAACTTATTAGCCAAAAAAGACCTCAGTATTTATAAACTTTGAATTGTGGCACAAATGTGGTACAATAAACCCTTGATAGTTGATTTTTTGTGCTTTAATTAATTTGTTTGTGCTTTATCATGTAGGCAAGTCTGTGAGCATGTATTTTTGTCCATCCATGTTCTCAACGCTAATGGCGGACACACACGCTACTGACGTTTATGGTGATAATTTTTTTTATCAATGAATAGTGAATAAACTGAAATGATGAGAATTTGTTAAATAACAAGGGTACTTATACGCCCATTTAATGAATAACAATATACCCTTTATTCTTACGTTATGTTTGCCTTAATTTACTGCGACGTTTCTTTTGCGGATCAGTATATATTCACTATGAATTTACCACTTCTTTTGCACCGTCCAACATATCTTCTCTCATAAGGGTGACTGGGGTATAGACATATAGTCACTTGGTCTTCCCCCGACCGGCAGTAAAACGCTTGCCGAAGTGGGGCGTCCGTTTGGCTGTGCGGGATATATCACGTTCGCAGTCACGTCCGGTCAGAAGGGGGGCGTTAAATCCGATGCCTCGTGTAAAGAGAGTGCCACGCTCTTTGCACGTTAAGAACCCTTGCAACAACTCTTTGAGGGGTCCGTAGGTGGCCTGTTGCAAGGCAAAATTTCTGTCCCTATCCAATAATCCCTCCTTTTCCGGTGGCAGTCCAAAAATCCCCGACCATCATCCAGATAGCCTCTATTGTAACAACCTACCTATTGTATTTATTGTGAACTTGTTCTCGTCCTGAATATGCATGAAATATTTGCCACTGGACGTTAAGCAACCAACAATCAATCTCTTAATCTATCAATCTCTTAATTCCTTCCCGGCGAATTTTTCCCGTTGAAATCGACACTTTGTTGTCAAAGTATTTCTCGGTTTCTGGGTCCCCAATAAAAGGGGGCCAATGTTGCCTTTGCAATTCTTCCATACATAGGTAGTTCATCCAATCTTATTGTAAGAGTTGCTGCATGATGTCTTCTTTTAAGTTTTGCCTCGATTGTTTTACTTGCTTCTGGGATTATATTAATTCCCTTTTCAAAAACTTGGGAGATACGTAGAACGCGGGTAGGTTAATGCTGTATTTTCAAAAAAATGAAAAAAAATAATAATTACAAATTTAAACTTTTAATTAAAAAGACTTTTTTACTCATTTATAGTGAAATTTGTTATATTTTTTAGTTTTGATAGTATCTTGACAATGTGCATTTTCGTTTTCTAAAATAACTTTCTCAGATTATCACATTGATGCCAAACAACCAATGGAAACGTTTTGAAATAAGCTAAGGGGATATGCGTAAAGACCATGTTTCGTACAAAATATATTTGTGTGGTTGAGACCATTGTCTGAAAAGAGCTCGGAAAATGTTGCTGCTAAGCGATGGGAGATATACGCGGAATGTGGAAACTACAGAGTGACGAATGTTCACAGTTTAAAGGTGTTGTTACACGCCTCTGTAAAGATATGAACATTAAATTGATATATAGTTCAAGTTACCATCCACACAACCAGGGGAAAAGATAAAGATCTCCTGGGACCTGGAATGACAAAATTCAATTTAATTAATTCAAAATTCGGAAACATTTGCGATTGGGTGACGAATCTTACCAATTTACAAAGTATTTACAATAAGGCAGTTCACTCGTCTTTGGGAATATCACCTTATGACTGTTTATTGGGTATCAAACCAAATTCTGTAACACTAAAATGTAATTTCACAAATGCAAACTTAGAAGACATACTATTGGCGTCCCCCTTCTGACCGCACGTGACTGCGAACTTGATACACCCCGCACAGTCAAACGGACGCCCCACTTCGGCAAGCGTGTTACTGCCGGTCGGGAGAAGACCAAGTGACAAAATTTCTATACCCTAGTCACCCTTGGTGATCTCACTACATGATGTTTACCATATAATGCACATTGACAATCACCGTGAATCGAGCGATAACAGTGCTATTTCTGAAGAACACACAATTTTGCTTGAAAAAAAGGTATAATGTTTCACTTTGATTCCTGACTCTGATTGGAAAGAAATTAAACCTTCAAAACCTTCAAAAAACTAAAAAATGGATGGACATATATATTTGCCAGGCAATCAAAACCTGAAAATCCTTCCTGTTCCCTAACCTTCAAATGTCAAAAAGTGAACAAAAACGCGAATAATTGTCCTAGCTCTAAGGAGGTAAGTAGTATATGATTACTGAACCCCCACAACTGTGGGGTCATAAAACTTGGAAACTTACTTGGGGTCATAAAATAAGGGGTAGTAACTGAACACCCACAACTGTGGGGTCATAAAATCTGGAAACTTACTTGGGGTCATAAAATATAGGATAGTTACTGAACACCACAACTGTGGGGTCATAAAACATGGGAGCTTACTTGGAGTCAAAATGAACATTCAGTCTTGGGTATATAAAAATGAGATGGTTACATGGGGTCATAAAATATGGAATGTTTAAATATGAGCTATAGCATATAATAAAACCGCAACACCTGCACAAACAACTCCTAAATAGGCTTTAGTTATGCAAAAGCACACATTAAGACTTTAAAAACGTGACGTGTGTTTTAACTTCTTAACTACCACTTCTAAAATCATGACACGACATGTGATAAATCATCTTGACACTACACCTTTTTCAATCATTCAACATCTGTAGGTCTCTCGATTTAACAACTCTTTAATACGTTTTCAGAAAACAGAGAGAAAAGCACACATTAAGACCGAAAAAAACGTGAGGTGACGTGTTAGCACTTGTGACACTGCAAGTAATAAATCATCTAAGCACCGCATTCCTTTTCAATGATTCAACACCTGTAATCCTCAATTTTTAAAATGCTAAAACCGTATAAATAGCTGAAGGTTCTGCTTAAAGAATACAAAGAATCTTAAAGTCCCTAGAGGATAGTGTAAGTGTAATATTAATTTGTCTAGATTTTTTCTCTCCATTCACTATAAAATTTACGCAATATATTATTTGTGTAAAGAAAAAATAACAATGTTGTCTATATATATCTTTTAATTGGCTATAAAATACTAGAAAAGAGCACTCGTCTGGGCTTTTCTTTTCTTAACTGTGTAATGGTTCCATCAATCAACTCCAATATTCTCCCATTACTTTTTACCATCTCCTGTTTGATCTTGTTTAAATTATCAATCTGGGAGGAAATTTCCCCCCAGCTCATGGTACTTATAGTCTTCACGTGTTCATCACACTTTTTCCTGAAAAGAAATAAAATACATATAGAAAGAAAGATAACTCTAAATTCATTTTTACATCATGGATGATAATAAAGCACTTTTGCTGTGTTTTTTTTTTTTTTTTGTCTATTCTTTTATATTCTATAACATACAACGTTGAAAGATAAAACGTGATTGTTAGTCAAAAACAGAGGTTTTATTTTATTCTGTATTGTATCATAAACATTTTAGTTTTCCATACTTTCTCTTATCCAAATAATAGTGATCATTTATCGTATTTTCATATAACATTTTGATCTTTTAGTATTCATTCAGGAAAAGAACTTACATCTTTTTCCTATTCTCTTTCTCTTCTTCTTCTTCCCTCCCTCTTTTCTTGTTTTTACCTTCTTTTCTAAAAAAAAGAATTACATATATAAATAAATATTATACATATATCTAAGTCAGAACAACTCTACAACAGATATTAATCTGAGACACATTGTTTTTTTGTACTTGGGGCCAATTGTAAACGTTTTTTTTTTGTCTTGATACTTTCTTAATCTTCTATTTTCTGTTCCATCCCATAAAAAGAGCAGTAACAACAATACATTACTAAATTCGCCAGGGTAATAGTGTATTCATTAGGAAAGTTCATGCTACGTACACACTAATTACCTAAGCGTTATAGGAATTTTACACCTAGGGATTATAATCATTTAAACAAGCCGAATCAACAATATAAACAAAAATTATGTGAATCAAAACTTACAGGGCTGAAGAAGAAGAAGATTCATCATCAAACATTCTATGTTCATAGAACCCTTTCCCGGTACTGTAAAAAATAAAAAAGTTTTGAATATCTACGATTGGAAAACATACATGTTGAAACATAAGATAAAATGTATGCAAATCCTTTTTTTGGTTTGTTAACGATAATAAATACAAATTTATCATCCGAAAACGATAAAAAAAAAGAAATGAAAGAAGAAATAATGTGTTGCATGTTGAAAAGAAACATTTTCATTCAAGCGAGAATAAACTTGGGAATTGTTGACCAAAAAAAACCTCCAATAGTAAGTAAAATGATGTCCATATTTACATATAAAATTACAAGAAAAGAAAAGAAACTTACGAAACTTTGGGTTTAAAGGTCGTCCCGAAGTGGATGGGACTACTTTCCACCCCCTCTCCTCCTCGCCAAATCCCGGCATGTCCTCAAGGAATCGATTTATTTGAGAACTGTAAGGAATAAAAAGATAAATCATTCATCACTTATTCAAATATATTTTATGATATTGAAAAGACAAATTGTTTCAATCGTTCAAAAATTTAAATTGATTATTAATGAGACTTTAGATTGAGTAAAACGAATGTGTGCAAAATAATTTCAACAAAGGAAAATTCAGGTAGATACTTGCTCCACGTTGAAATGGAATCATCATCAAATATATTCAAATTTCCTGCCATTTTTCTTCTATCTGAAATAGACAGATTCATACCGGTCAGATTCATCAGAACTACGAACAGTGAGACATGCATACACATCGAAACACAAATTGTTCATTCACAGATATTGAGAGAGTAAGAAAATTGTAACAAATAATATTTTTTTTAAAGAAAATCGAAGAAGTCGTAACAAGATCAATAAAAACAATCTGATTTTAGCCCACCTGGCCGAAAGGTCAAGTGAGCTTTTCCCATCACTTGGCGTCCGGCGTCCGTTGTTTTCTATTTATGCACCATGTTTATATAAATGTTGTTTTACTATTGTGTATGTATGTAAATGATTATTGTAGTAGTGTCATTTTTAGCCTATAAAATAATAGTAAAAATATCTTTAAAGTTCTTAAATTAATTGTATTTATTATAAACGTTTAACTTGAATTTTGATAGAGGATTATTATTATTTAAATCAAATCTACACTTTACTTTTTATATTGAGTTCATGAATATTCAAAATGTTCTTACTTTAAAATTACGTATTTGATTGGTCATTGTGATTTCGCGGTCAATTTATATTTTGTATTGACCAGGTATATTTTGCACGGGAACTTGAAAATCACAGACGCATTGTATTGTATCCCGAATTATTACCTGTTATGTTTTCATTCATTGTGGACACAACATATTACATATTGATGTAAGTTAACTTCTTTATTATATTATTAATATTTTCACATGTAAATGATAAATTTAGTAAAGTTTCCATTATATGATTTCGTTCTCCTCGTAGAGTTTTGTTATTACATAAGTATGATAGATGTACACGAGAATCTTTTATTTAGCTTCGTGCTACATGTATTTTATTATCTACCGTTAATTTGTCACGATAGAATATAGAACAAGATATTTGCTTAGCTATTTGATTATTGATACAGATAATTTATATTTCATAAATGGCGGCATATTAGACAAAATAAGGAAAAGTGTTAAAGTTGATATTTATTAGTACAGTTATATTATACATTGTAATGATAGAAGTATAACTATGAATGAACTTGAGTTATTTTGTCATATTGTATATTTTAATATTTTACTAGTCCGAATGTTTATGATTGCATTTTGGTTTTAGGACTCCATTGATGTAATTATATAAAGAATGTATTAGTGAACTGTGCCTTGTCCTTGCCAGTAAAATTTCACTCCACAAGTGGTAAGAGTCAATCTATTTTTAACTATGTAATGTTGTAAACAAGACGTTATGGATTATTTCCCTTCAAATATGCGGTTTTAAGCATATTTAATATATTGGCTTAATTAGTCTTTATGAGAATAGTATCTACATTTTAATTAGTGTTGTAATGTAATTGTATGTAAAGAACAAACAATATATTATGTTCCGATCAGTTTAATGTTATGTTCGCAGTTTTAACTTTAGTTTTGTACCGTACACATAGTAAACCAGTACACACTATTTAGTATATTATTTACGATCAAGGGTTACATTCTTGTGTAGTTGTATAACAATGAGATTTAAAAGTACACGTGACATCATCTCACTGATTGTCTATTATATGTATTCGCAGTATAGTAAACAGTATTAAAGTGCATTGTATTTTACCATAACTATATGTGATAATGTATAACTTAGGGTACTTGAGTTTTATAATAGATCTGTTATTTATAATTGTGATATTGTTATTTCAGAGTTTATTTTTCTACTACTGGTATAATAAATAATCCGAACCCTAAACAGAGTTTATTATTACTTGACCCAAGAATCGACCCTGTTACAAAATGGCGCCCAACGTAGTTTGATGGATTTGATGGCACAGTCGGATTAGGGTACCAGGTGTGTGTGTGACCACCGAAGCAGACGACAGACGAGACCACGTGATGTTTGTTTACCAACAATGCGCAGATGTCCGAAGATGCACGTGGCAGTATATACATCCGTTGATGTCCACATGTGTTTGTTTACATTAACATTTTATACCGTGTTCCAGTTATGAAGATTTGTGAAACCGGAAGTTACTTTTAGTAACTTAGACTTTTTGATTTTCTTAATTGAAAATAGAACTTTTGTTGTTTAAATTTATTCATATTATTGTGATTGGAATTGGAAAAGTAACTTAGCTTTATAAGGTAGGCTTTTTACTTATATATATATATTATAATTGTATACTGAAATAGTTTGCTTACACACTTTAAAAAAAAAACATTTTACACATACATTAATTTGTTTACATAAAGGAGACTTTAGTTAGCACATATTGGTCGATTACTATATCGTATTGCAACATCAACACTTATTACAGCAACATACATTAATAGATAGCATACATACATACATGTAGTGTTATTGGTATTCCACAGTTCAACTTGAACTTAGTTACACTTAAACATTTTTACACATTGACATTGTTCATTCATTCATACACTTTTGGACTTTGAAATTTTTTTGTTAACGTCCTACATATTGACCTTTCACACTTAAACATTTTACATTCGAACATTGATTTTTTTATTTTTTTGTTCATTGAACATTGACATCACTTGGTGATTGATTGTTTACATTTATAAGAGAGCGCAGATGTACTTGTAGAATTTATTGACTTATAATTTTACACATTAAAAGTACATTTTATACAGAAAGCAACACTATCGTATACAGTTATAGTATATAGTACCTTTACTCTGTGTTGAACTTAGACAGAGTTTGAAAAATCTATAGTTTGATTAAATAGATTAGAAATAAGTGACTGTTGAATTATTTTTAATTATTCACTTACAAATACAATTTGATTGAGGTGCACTCATTTGCATATGATGCTTTATCATTTTAATATTTGGTAGTACTTATTTATCAATGCATACTCTTGTGTATTTGATATAATTTGTGTGTATTTTAGTAATTGTAGAATTGAGTATTAGTTATTGATTAAAATTTACCATTTTGATTTATTGTACTAATGATACTCTAGTGTGGTGGTTATGTAGTTCATAGTTGTATTACATAATTTTTGTTTTGAAACACCTTTGATAGACATAGGTTTTAGGAAGTGAAAGTATTTTGTTTTTCATTTTCGGTTTTGTTGTTGGCATTTATTAAGTAAGGGGCTACTACATTCTTCCGATTAGTCATGGAACAGTATGGTCCAAAGAAGAAACGCCATCGTCGTAGACGTAGACAACGACCCTACTGGGACAACGACTTTGACAACCAAGCCAACCAAAACTACTCACCTACTTCAACTCCTATTCCAAGAGATCCTATCGTATGTTTTCGATGCGGAGGACTTGACCACATAGCCATTGGTTGCCGTATACGATTAGACCATTCACGACAAGCCTATACCTTCCAGCAGATCAACGCTGAAGATAGAACATATGCATACCAACAGCAACAGTCAACACAAGATGTCACTGACCAACTAATAGGTAACACCAACGAAGTCACTGTTAAGATACATGGTATTCCAGCTACAGCTTTATTAGATACAGGTTCCACAGTAAGCACTGTCAGCGAGTCATTTCATCGAAAATACTTACCTGATCATACTATACAGACACTTAACCGTATTTTACACATTGAATGTGCTGATGGAGAGAACTTACCGTATCATGGTTACATCACTGTCGACTTAGAATTACCTGGAGCATCACCATCAGATTTACCACAACCTTGCTTACTACTGGTAGTTCCTGATAGCAACTACAACAAGGCTGTACCTTTGCTACTTGGTACCAACGTATTGCATAGAGCTATGGATGATGTGAAACAACGTTTTGGTCATCGGTTTTTGCAGAACGCCAACTTGATCACTCCATGGTATATGACGTTTAGATGCCTTTTACTTAGAGAGCAACAACTCAACAAAAGAAACAACAGGTTAGCATTGTGCAGAGGGAAAGACTGTTCGCATTCCACCTAATAAAGATGTCATGCTTCAAGGCTATATGGACCATGAGTTGCCGTACCATCCTGTATGTGGAATACTTCAACCAACACATAAAGCAGCAGTACCTGAAGACTTAGACATAGCTCCAACACTTGTCAACTACCAATACAGAGATAACAGATTAGTACCTGTACATATCAGTAATGTTACAACGAGAACCATAACAGTTTCACCTAATGCCATCCTTTGTGAGCTGCAACCTGTCTCAATTGCTGATATAGAAACACCAGATTGTACAGATTATGATGTTTTAAACGATGTACACTTACCAACAGACGTACTCAGTGATGAACAGTTAGAGAAAGGTAAACAACTACTTAGACAGTATAGAGATGTTTTTAGTATGTCAGACACCGATATTGGTCATACAGATGCAGAACAAAAGGCAGTAAAACGTTGTGACCCAC
>CM034354.1:13375571-13570427 GCA_019925275.1 Mytilus edulis | reverse complement strand
GTACGCAGTAATGTTAAGGCAGTTCTCCATCAGTTTTCAAAGATTCTATCGCAATCTAATTGGGACGTCATGTAGTCGTTTTTATTGGTTGTCAGCACATTTATTCTTACACGCAACGTCATTTCAAAGCTTCAAAAGGCATCAAAACAAGCAAGTGCGTGTCAGCTGTTTATGAAGTTTTTATACGATTTTACGATGTTCCTGACAAAAACATGAGTCGAGTATCCAACTGTAAGTACAATAGCACTTATCTTATGTTTGTTTTCATACGGTGCGTTAAATACGCGAAACGTTAGGTGTTGTTTTCTTTTTCTATACAAAAAGGGGGAGGTGTTATATAGAATTCTAACTTGACCATGTTTATTTTGTATTCGACCGCTTGATCAATATTGAGTGTTATTTTTTTAAGTCGAAAATAAATCTGGATTCGAGCATATAACACTATTAGTATTTTCTATTTACTTACAATAAATTGCCATTTGATTTCAGAAAAATCAATTAAATATTTTCATAAATTTACTGATTGTCGAATCACTTAATCGGACTGACTGGTATCATGCGACAAACATAATTTGTATTTATTTCATTGATACTTTATTTCATGAAAAATTGTATAGAAATGAAAATAAGAGGGTCTTTTTCAAATGAAAATTTAAACCTATGAATAATCAATTTTAAATATTGATGTATTAAAAAACATTTCATTCAGGAGAAAGTGGAGGATACATAATTGTAATTTTCATTGATAAAAACTCAAACTCAAAACAGCTTCATTGACTTTTATCAAAATGAAACTTCATATACGCCTTCATTGACTTTTATCAAAATATATCACCAGCCCAGCAGTCAGCATTTCGGGTTGACATGAATATCAATTATATGGTGAGAGGTATCAATATATAGATCGATAATGATTGCAGGTATATATACATAATGGCATTTGTTTAAGGATAGATAATATTTATAAAGGTTGATGTTAATAATTTATAGTGGGAGTTTTTTTTCTCATTTGCTTTTTCCCCGACAAATGAGACTGTAAAAATTGGGGACATTAGTTGCTTCCCTAGGCAACTGATGGTTGATGGATCAGACGATTGTTAATAAAAATATGTTTAATATTTAAAAAAATATATGGTAATTTTTATAAAACATTTTGGCCTCAAATTTCAGGTTTATCTGATGAAGGATTTTGACCAATTTTAAATACTCAAGTGTCTGTTCCATTTGCATCAATTAGTTTATGTGAAAGATTTTAACCGATTTCGTAAAAAAATACACGATCCGATACAAGCTCAAACATGCCGAAAAATGTATCTTTTCAGGTGGTTTTTGTCAAAAATGAAAGTGGTCGCATCCGTATTCATCTATGTTATGAATTATCATAAAATACGACTTACATTTCAATATTAAGGATGAACACGAATGCGGCCACTTTGGTTTTACACGAAAGCGTCTAAAATTTAAACAAAATGATACACTTGTGAAGATTTTAGTTATTAAGCATGATTTAATTGTGCTAGCTCCCGATATATGTGTATTGTACTGCCAAAAACAGCCAGTATTTATGTAACAAAAGCATTCTACTGTTCAATAAATAACTAAAAGTTTACATTTTAACAATTTTGTAAAACTGCTATATTTTGGGGCCAAAAAAGGGTTTTTCTGGACCTACCCATTTCCTTTTCACAAAACATTGAATTTTTTTTTAAAATGAGGATTTTTTAACACTTAAGAAATATCTAAATTTTTTAAAAAACTGCAAGAGTGGAACTAGTTTTGCTACAAATTCTTTCATTTAGAAATATGCTGAAGAAAACACTTGGTTTAAAACAGTGATATTCTGTGATATGTCCATACTTTGCCAATAACTCCGATATATTTTCCCCATTTATACTATTTTAATTCTTTCGATGTTATCCCACATACAGAACGCACTTTTCACGATTTTTTTGGTGTATTGAATGTTGTGGTGAATCCATCGCGACCAATGACACTACCAAACTAACACATACATAGATAAATGTCATCACCGATGGTTATCTAGTACATCTAAACATCTACAACTGGCACTGAATGAGTTTGTTGCCCGTGCATGGCATGTATCAAAATTAACTCTTATCTAATAAAATTAAAACCAGCACCTTAGAATGGAACATCCTGGGTGACTTAAAACAGAAAAATCACAAATTTACAAAATAAACAGAATGGTAAATTTTACACATAGAAGCATCAAAATATTATAAAAATTTCTTATATTAACACACACCTATAGTTTTTTTAAGATAAATTTATTAAGATTGGTCCACTTCATCATTATTGAAAGTATGAAAAAATATTTAATTGTGGAATTGTTTGTTTTTTTCTCACGAAAAAAACCGAAATATAGATTAAAATTGATGAAAAATGAGAAATCATCAAAATTGGGTATTTTCTAAGGGCCGTATAGCAAAGAAAAAAGTGCACCACAATTTTTTTCTTCCCCAATTATTGTTTTACAGTATTATAAACCCAAAAATCAGGTTAAGTTTAAATCTAGAAATTTTTGGCTCCTTAGAGGTGTACATCCTTAAGTCAATGACCACTATTGTTAAATATTCTATTTTGAAAAATTCTTTGCATTGATGATGCATAGGTATACAGACACATAGAGATTTACATGATGCTGAATATGATACAGATGCACTAAACGTTTTCTTATGGTATGGATTCTTCCAGCAAGTTGAATTCAACTAAATTGGTGTATCAAAGACTTTAACTACATTTGCATGTGACAGAATTTATAAACATTGGTATACATTAATGAAATTACATTATTTTGTAGATTAATACCTTGAGGAGAACAGCCTGCAAAGCAGGACAGCACAGTGACATTCCATTTTCACAACTTACTGACGAGCAACTGAGGTCACTAACCCAAGCTTTCTCTATCATACATTATGAATATAGGGAAGGAGATTCAAAAATATGTTTAAGATATAATTTATCGAATAAGATATAATTGATTGATTGTTGGTTGCTTAACGTCCAGTGGCAAAACATTTCATGCATATTCAGAACGAGAACAAGTTCACAATGAATACATTATGTAGGTCTTGTCACAATTAAGGCCATCTGGGGTGATGGTCGGGGAAATTTGGACTGCCACTAGAAAATGAGGGTGTATTTGAAAAGGACAGAATTTTTGCATTGCAACAGGCCACATACGGGCCCTAAAAGAGTTGTTGCCATTCTGACCGGACGTGACTGCGAACTTAATACATCCCGCACAACCAAACGGACGCCCCACTTCGGCAAGCGTTTAACTGTCGGTCGGTCAAGTGACCGTATTTCTATTCCCCATTCACTCTTGGGGAATAAGATATAAAGGCATCCTGATGCTACCCAAAATATTATATATCAGTTAACCTCTCTATAATTTTGACAGTTAATGTGACGTTCTTGTTCTGATTGTTTTCAAATGATAGGTTGTTTTTTTGCAATTTTTTATCGTCATTGATAACCCTTTAATTGTGGTTTAGCTGTACGCTCTGTAATTTGCTGTGGTGTTTAACAATGGTGAAATGTGTTAAATTAATGAAGTCGCCCTTTAAAACGCGATAATATATGCATATACTTACATCCATATCTGTTATAATAGTTATCAATAGTACCAGAATTATAATTTAGTACGCCAGACGCGCGTTTCGTCTACATAAGACTCGTCAGTGACGGACGCTCATATCAAAATAGTTATAAAGCCAAACAGGTACAGAGTTGAAGAGCATTGAGGATTCGACATTCCAAAAAGTTGTGCCATATACGGCTCAGGTAATCTATCCTGGGACAAGAAAATCCTTAGTTTTTTCGAAAAATTCAAAGTTTTGTATAAACGTTATTAAAAGGACCGAAATCTTTAATGGTTCACTGCACAAATATACGACACCTTCTACAATAAAAGTAAACAATCTGTGTGAAAACCTCACGAAAATAGCAAAAAATGTAACGAAAGCAGCAAAGATCTTACATACTCCTGAACCATTCATTGAGCACAAACTTGACACTAACACAAAAGAAACAGCATGCAAGTTATATGACTTGACAAGTTAACATCAGACGAGAAGCAAAAGAGAATTCACACTATTGTCTCCAAAAGTACAGAGAGAATAGCATTACGTTTGAACACAGAAAATGAAGAAATACACTTTTTAGCATCGAATAAATCGTATAATGAATACGAGAGGGAAAGTTTCAACACCAAATCAAAGGCCAAAAAAAAAAATAAGCTATGCGCTTGAAAGATAAGTTGGAAAGGAAACAAAAAAAAAGAAAATCTAGTTGGAAACCTAACAAGATATACAATTAATATTGAGGAATTAAAAGATCATCCTACAACCAAGCCAATTAACTGGAATGAATGGTCCAGAAAATATAGAGTGAAACATTAACAGGGTATTCAACCTGCAAATGGTGTACAGGTCCTTATAGAATTCGCCAAGTCACAAGTCATTTACAATAGTGAAAAACGACTGAGTGGAAGACGGGTACGACGTTCTCGGCATCTCATAACAAAACGCCATTAAGTCAAAGTTTCTAAGTTTGCAAAAAAAAAAAACAACACAGAAATATATTACAGAAAATTAATAAATGTGTTAAGTTCCGATGCAAAGACCCTTTAAAAGAATCAATATTATGGCCAAAATATGCAATTTTTATTTAATGTACTGAGAACAGTATCGTCACTATAACCCTTCTATACAAGTCTATTTAGATCATTAATTCAGTGTTACTAGCAGATACAATGAGGACAGGTGTTTACACAGATGAGGATGCTGCTGGAGAAAAGGTAAATATTTGAATTACAGCAACGTTTAGTTATGCAGGCTTGTTACTTGAGTGAGTGAGTGAGTGTTGGTTGCTTTACGCCGCATTAGCACAAAAAGGCTATATCGCGGCGAGAGCTAATTCGAATATTTTTACAATTTAAAGCATATTTTTAAAATAAGACAAAAGTCCTTCAATATACTAAAATTCTTGACTAAAGCAAATTGAGTATATACAAATAAAAATCAACAGTAAAATAACGTGATAAAAATTAAAATCGATTTAAATATAATAACATTTTTATATTCTATAATAAATTCCAATTTCTTTTAAAAAAGCAACAATATTTGTAAATGGAACATTATTAAATAAATCATACATATTATTGACATTGAAATGCTTCTTACGAATATCAGCAAAGTCAATACAATTAATTAAAACATGTTTAATAGTATACTTGCAGTTGCAAGGAACACATTGTGGTTCATCTTCATTTTTTAAAAGATACTCGTGTGTTATTCTAGTATGACCAATACGACATCTAGTAATACTGTAAATTCAGAAATTATTGCGTGCATTTATTATTGCGATTTTGTCATTTTACAATTGAATGCGATTTTAATTTTTACGATTTTGAGAAAAGTCATGCTTAATTCAGTTAAAATATTACAAAATGCGAGTTTTAATTATTGCGTTTACAACTCAGTCGCATTATTCGCAATAATAAAAACCTCGCAATAATTTCTGAATTTACAGTAACACACTGATCTTTTCTGCACATAATATTATTAAAAGGTTTGCCTAAATTAGGTTTAATTTCATGCAATTTATTATCATCTTTTTTACTCCATTTATTTTTCAATATATTAAAAACATATTCTCTAATATTAGATTTAAAATCAGTATATGGTATATCACAGTTAGATAGAGGATCACCCAGGGCTTGTTACTTGATCCCCCTTTTTAATTTTGAAAAGGTATCATGACTTGCTGTATTTACTTTTAGTGGATAAATTGGGGAAATCTAAAGTGGTAAACCATAACATGTTAAAACCATATAAAGGGCAGGAAGTTCCGAAATGGAAATATAAAAAGTTTCTTAAATGACAAAATTTAAGAATTATATTTATATTTAAATGTGACAATCAAAAAAAATCAAGACATATATAACATGATATGATACAGAGATATGTACAAAATAATAAAATAAAATTACATTTCAGCAGAGGTGTAACATGCAGCTGAATACTATGAATAAATACAGTATGTATATATATGCATGCATTTCATTTGCACAAATTATTGTTAACATACTACATGTATTATATAATATGACATTACAATGTACAAGTTAAACATTGACGAATGAAATCAATGATAATAATTGTTGTAGATGGATAGAGATCCAGATTTAGTTCGAACAAGAGGCTACTTGTATGTCTGCGGAGGTGTCCCTATAGAGGAGAGAAAAAACGAGTGACAGACCATTTCTACAAATATCCTGTACCATTGGAACACTGTGATTATTATTGCACCTTGTGTATGTTTAGGTGAAGGAATGAGTATCACCTTAATAGCCATACCCGTGGGTATGGGAAGCATATTAGGGAGGTCAAAACCCTACAAAAAAAATGGACAAATTTATAATGAAAGAAACTACTTGAAGAAGGCGTCAATACCGTACTTATTTGAAGATGGACGTGATATTGTGAAGCAGTCACACTCAGAATCACAAAAGCATTGGGCTTTTAGGTCAGGCATCCGTATAAAGTCGTTCCCTAAGCCTATAAAGCCAACCATACCTATCTATACAGCTATTCCTATTCCGATAGCTCCAAAACCTTTAGCTCCGTTGGAGACATCCACAATTATTTCTTCAGCAGCTTCCATAGACAGTTAAAGTAGACTGTTACAATCAAATATGCCTTGCCTTAGTATGCCAACTTGCTCTAATTATTCTGTGGCACAGACAGCTTCACCTTATTGTCCGCCTGTCGATTCATCTAGGGAGTTAGCGACTGTCACCAAGTTTGTAATTGAAAGTCCTATTGCGTCGTGTATTTTAAATAAGGAAACACCTATAGTCTTCTATGCCAGTTCGCCCTCTGGATCAATTTTATTTTGATATAGAGGACAATTTAGAATGTTGAAACTGGAAGTCTCCTGTCTCGGTATCATCTCAATCTATTGGAGATGAGTTGAATGCCCAGATGACATAGTTACGAATAATGACAACAACAGTGATCAAAATAACAATCATATTGATTTAACTACATCTTCTTCGTTCCCAGAGGCACAAGTGTCTGATGTGCAGACTGTTGATCCTGTTGTACAGCAGAATTCAGAAGTTAACCTATTACGGACAGAATTTCGTAGGTTAACTGGAAATGTAGTCTTCATCGGCTCGTCTGTTAGAAGCTATTAATGGGTTAACAAATGCCACGACTGTTCAAACGTCAGCATTTACTGCAATTGAGCGGAGTTTAACTCCAGTCAGCAGATACCGCTACCATCCAAATGGGGGAAACCACTATAATCCTAAAAGAATAATTATATAATACATCATATATAAAGTGGTAAAACAGTAATATTTATGCAGGCGTTGTACACTCTCCTCAGTGCAAATGGCTTTTTAATGAACAGAACATTAAGCTGCATAATATCAAATGAAGATAGAATTAATTGTAATTTTATCTTTTATAAGTCTTTCAATGTCACTATTAAAGTATATATTAACGCCTGGTTTTATTTGTCTTTCTAAGTGATAATTTTTATTGATGTCTTCTACACTTAACTACCATCTCATGGAAAAATCATCATATATCATTGAAAACATGATATCCCTTATACAGCAGTTATCAAATAATCCCACGTGTAAAGTCTGTATCTTCACAGTTATTATTTCGTAAAAAGTTTTATTTTCTTTTTCATCTTTATCTCCAACTTATACAATAGAGACAACATTTCCTGGTTGATACGCTTTTCAATAAGGCTTTTAGGTATCTTGCATTGTCTGCATTTGCTCACATTTTTATACGATCGTCAAAAATTTGACGGGACGTAAAATGGTATTCAAAAGTCCGGCGTCTACATGTCGCATCGTAACTTAAGAACCAACTAGTATCCAAATTTCATGAAACTTAATATAGTGTTATTTTTAACCTGTATATTTTTGCGGAAAGTAAGATTTAAACTTTTTGAGTTAAGATACTTTATAACTAAAACAGGGGTGGATTTTTCGCTTGTCGCGCCGTATCTCAAAAACAATTTATGATTATCGCTTTAAACATTATACAAAACTTAAAGTGTCTTTCATTATTTCGATGATTTTTTTTAAACTTGCCTGGTTGACAGGGGTAGCTTGGGAACCTTTACCAGTTTAGCGGGCGTGTTTCTGAACATCGGAATATGATTCGCACCTAAATGGGAGGATATTGGATCAATTTCTATAAAATTAGGTCTAGATCTTATCTTATTGATCTCATCCGTGCATCTGATCCACTTGTGACTCTACTAACCCCAGTTGACCGATAAGTTAGCCGCGATGAAATTGAAAATAAAAGCTTTTTTATACAAAAATAAAGAAAAAGTGTTCCTGTACTTCGTACACATTATGTACAGTACATGGCACTACCTTTTTAACATACAAATTTTACAATGTCATCTAGTCTAGTATCAGTGTAGGTGATTTGGTCCTTGTCTGTGCTCAAATTTTACGGGTACATACACGCTTGTAAAACCTAAATCCAGCTCCACAAAGAAATGTGTACAAACGATGTTAAATAATTTTTTATTCCAATTAAATAAATGTCAATTTTACTTATAACGAATATTATTAAAGATCAGAACATTTTTTTCCCACGTTGATATAAATAATATTTATAGATACCAGTGAATAGGCCACCATACCTAAATTAATTTCTAGATGTGTTTATATTGATGAAAAACGACAAAAATCAAAACTGGTTAGAATACATGTGTGATTACCTGTATTGAGGGGGGATGACAAAGGTAACTGGAAGAATGATCCGACATCTTAGGGATCTTTAAATTCTAGATCACCTTGATGTTTTGAGAAGAGAAAAAATGGGGCGAAAGTTACCGTCCTTCAGCTGGCCCCTAAACAAATATATACTAGTTCAGTGATAATGAACGCCATACTAATTTCCAAATTGAACACAAGAAACTAAATTTAAAATAATACAAGACTAACAAAGGCCAGAGGCTCCTGACTTGGGACAGGCGCAAAAATGCGGCGGGATTAAACATGTTTATGAGATAAATATTCCGTATCAACTTCTCAAATAATACACGATGGTCTTGATGTCTAGATTCTGCGTACTGATGTTGTTTATCATCCTTCATTTGTCTTTGTTCTATTATTAATATTACTTTTACTGTTGAATGGTTTTATGTGATATCCGTTTCACGTGGCTCGGTACTTATACATCTCGTCAATGTGTTTGTATTGGCTTTCATTTTTTGGTGGTTTGTTTTGTACTTGCGCCTATTGTATTTCTTTTGTTCTTATAACGTGACTCTGTACTTTAAAAGATCCCGTCAGTATGATATTGTTCTATTATATATTTCTATTATGAATTACAATATACGTTGAACCACAAACGTCAAAATCTTTCAATCGCGTAGTGGAATTAACTATTTTTGGATTCTTATAAATTCTATATATAACTTTTGGACTAGTTTAAATCTCGGTCTATTTCTGAAATTTATTCTTGGATACTTTTGATTTTTAACCCTGTATGCTAACATTCCCATGTAAATTTTAAAATTGAATGTACGCACATTGAACGACAAATTTATGTGACGTATAAAATTTTCTGACGTCAGACACTCAAAGCAATAAATGTGTTCGTAGATAGTAGATGTTTTTGTGTTCTGTTAAATTGTTCCTCTTAAAATTGTTAAACGATGATGACTGATGTACCCATATTTTGACTATTTTATTTATTGTGTCTGTTCAAACCTTACAACGAAATAATTCTTAAAGGTATAGTTTTGTGTGTACATCTTTTGAAAGGTAACCTACTATAAACTGCAAAATTTTTCAGTATTTTAAGACTTTCAATTTGAGGTCAATATCAGGTCATGATGAAATACATCAGAAATAAAAATTCAAACTTTGAAGACGGAATTTCTACAGTTAATAGACGAAGTTCTAAATGCTATGGAAAATATTAACCCATTCGATATGATGCACTTTCCTTGTGGGTTGTGGGAACATAATGCTAGTATTAAGAGTGAGGTAATTTCTCTTTATGAGTGGAACTATCTGAACACTTCCCCTTTCGATAGGGAATTGGTTGCTCTATATCACACATTGCTACATAGTGATGTGTTTACCAGTAAATTAACATTACATTTTTAAAGACGCAACTACTGTACTAGCTTGCTATCTATTAGCAGAAAAGCGGAGTTAAAAAAATTCACATGGGATACTGATCATGGTGATTGCCGACGGTATACTCGCACAGAGGTAAGTTCAAAGATTAAGTCTATTAACACGGTTACGGATTCTTTGCGACCTTCTTGGTTGTTGCTGAGGTTGAATGGGTTGCCCCTAATGTTGTATGGGTTGCCCCTAAGGTTGTATGGGTTGCCCCTAAGGTTATATGGATTGTCCCTAAGGTTGTATGGGTTGCCCCTAAGGTTGAATTGGTTGTCCCTAAGGTTACATGGGTTGCCCCTAAGGTTGTATGGGCTGCCCCTAAGGTTGTATGGGTTGCCCCTAAGGTTGTATGGGTTGCCCCTAAGGTTGAATGGGTTGTCCCTGAGGTTGCATGAGTTGTTCCTGAGGTTGATTTAGTTGCTCTGGAGGTTGCATGGGTTGTCCCTGAGTTTGATTTGGTTGCACTTGAGGTTGAATTAGTTACCCCTGAGGTTGTCCTATAGGTTGAATTTGTCCCTGAGGTTCTTCATTAAGTGTATTGAAAATTCTCACAACCCGCCTATAGCATTTTAGAACAGCAACTAACAGAGACAAAATCATAATGGTGATGATTTCTGTTCTTTCTATGATGAAAAAATAAAAATCAAAGTTCTAGCGATGCTGTCTGTATTTCAAATGTTGACGAAGCTGGAGTAGCAATAAGGTGGTGCAGAACTACTCAAAGGCATCCAAGGGGATGTAAGATTCAAGACCTGGACATGCCACCCCTGCGTGCAGTTTGCCTAGAGCTAAATTAGAAGAGGTTGAGTGAGTATTCACTACACCAAATCGCCAGCCCTATAGTCATCTTGTATTGGAGGGTCATACTTGCTGTACTGCCTTTCCTAAGTCCCGCACATAGAGCCTGCATCGCTTTCGACTAGTACCAGGAGAACAATTGTCCCTCGTATGACAAAACACTAGGAAGCTAGTCGTGGTGACGTCGGTCAATAGTGGAATAGAATGTAGTTTAGATTATTTGGAAATTGAAGGGGAGACTAACGAACTGGCAGAAATATAGATCTTTGTACAATTTGATCATTTGAAGTAGTTTTGAAGATATATATGCAATCAAGAATGTACATATATTTTTATCTGTGAAAGGGAAACTCATAATAAGATTAACTGATATCAATACCGTAGCTGATATTGAAAAATATACAGATTATACAACATTATTGGAAATGAAATATATATAGACCGACATTGTTTATAACAGCAATTGATACAAATTCTTTGCCCTGATTGCAGATGAATCTACAGATGTATCGACGCTGGAACAATTATATCAGTGGTCATTTTTCGAAAAGAAAAAAAGAAGACTGTCACCATCGGTAAAATGGCTACGATGAAGCTGTCAACATGTCCCATAAATGCAACGATGTACTGGTCAGAATATCGAACATTATACCAGAGTAACCATTTTACTACGTACTATCGTATCTTCAATCATTGTTTTAATTTGGATAACAGAATTTAAAATTTGGTCGTCTTAAAATGTGGAATATTTTTTTACACATCCTCGTACGAGAAATCGGCACCATGAGTTTCAGGATTGGCAATTTCACTATGACTTGTCTCATTAGCATCATTGGTTTCGCGTTCTTCAAGTTGTTCTACTAAAGTTTTTTAACAGTCACAGTCGAATCTGTCCTTCGTTGGCATAGCTATCTCAATAGTGAGCATTTCACCGAACGAAATATCATCATTGCCGGAACATTGTTGTACCTTCCCGATTGTTTCCGAAAGTGGAATGTTATAATCCAGGTCTCCTTCATTTTTATAGCTGACTATGCGGTATGGGCTTTGCTCATTGTTAAGGCCGTACGGTGATCTATTATAGTTGTTAATTTTTGTGTCATTTTGGTCACTTGTGGAGAGTTGTCTCCTCGGCAATCATATCACATCTTCTTTTTTATATTCAATTCACACAATGAATTGTTGTATGCATCGTTTTAATATCGTCAAGGATAGATAGCACATGCAGTGATATCTATATTGAATTTTGTACGAAAATCAAAACTAGTCCTGGAATGTCTCAACCAATCATACTTCATACTTTTTTGGTAGGGGTGAACAGCTGAGACGTCAAGAACACCACCCTTTCATATATTTTGTTAATCAAAAATATGTACCTTTTCATATATCAAGTATTAAAAAACAGATCAATAGATATATATTTTAGATATTTTTCATCTTCTGGTACATTAGTATTTTAAAAAATTTTGGGGTCCCGTTCATCATCGCGTTCTTGTTTAGAAGCAACTTATTTAAGGGGGCGGAAAGGGGGGTACCTTTCTCCCGCCCCTCCTCTCTCCCAACCCCTTTCTCTCGTCTCCCACCCTGCATCATGAAAAAATAGTCTAATTTTTAAAGAAATCGATCAAATGTCTTGTTTTTATGGTTAGTCCACGTCTTGTCCTCTCACGAGATGGAAGTGCTGTTTCTTCTGCTTCAAGAACCTCTATTACTTTTTCACTGACAGTGAAGCTGTCTGTTTGCGTTGAATTTGTAACTCTAATGCATTTCCCGATGATTTTTTTTTAAATATAAATCCAAACTATAGAAATGCAGGATAATGTGTTAAAATACGGGGAATTTTTGTAACACTATTAGTGCAATTTCGTTAAGAAACCAATTTGTTTAAAATGGTTGCTTTATCAGATGACAATACTAATATTAAAATAAGGCTTGTGCATAGTTAGATACTTTAATTCAGTCACGGACCCGCGATATCTCGGGTGTGTTCTAGTATGTATATAACTTTGAACAGAACATTTTAATCTGAATTAATGGTGTAACAGAACATTATTGACTTACAAATTACAATTAATTGTCTTGTCCCTCTTGTAAAATGTTAATCAAATACTTGGTATAATGTATGTTAGTGCTTACACATATCTCGATTCATGTTCTCTTTCTAATGATGATATTTCCGACAAATCAGATAAATGTACTGAATGCTGTTTCAATTTATATTGCAATGGTCCAGGGGTAGAAGTTGTTAACAGTGTACTGGCAGAAGATGTCTCTTTTAACATTGCACCACATGTAGGGGCAGGGCTGGTTGGCTTATAGTTATAAAAGATGTCATACAGTCATATAACAAATTATTCCTCCGTTGGGCCCCTTAAATTTTGCCTTGCGTTTCAGTTAACAACTTGCCAGAAAACGAGAAAGTTACGGGTTTCTCTAGGATTAAATGGTTTGCTTCTGCTCCCTGATTTATTTTTCATTCATTATTAATCACAAAATTAAGATTAGGATGCTAATAACAATGAAATGTAAATATAAACAAGACCACGAGAAACTTACCTATCCAGCAAAATCTTCGCCACTTCAGCGGCGTGTGATTGCAATCGAAGGGCACATTTTAGCTCACTCCAGCGATCATACTGGACACCAAGATATATTCTATTCTTATTACATTTTGCATTTACTGCTGTACGTCGTCGTTTTTTTTAGCGGAATCAGTCAGTATTGGCTTTCTCCCTCGCTTCAAAACATTGATGTCAGACATTCCACGTGCGTCGGAGATATTACGCATATGCAATGCATTAAAGAAAGAGGTCATTGCATACTGACCGTTTACAATCAAAATTATATATGTCGGGAAGACAAACGACTCAAGTCGAACATTTTCGCTTAAAACTTCAAAAAGAAGATATTTTAAATCGTTTAACGAGTAAAATTACGTTTTATACACATTTAATAAGATTCTCGAATAATAAGAAGTGGTATTTGCAATGGGTTCTGTTGAGACAGTTGTTGATGAACTGGTATATCATGCCATTTATTTTGCTGAGAGAGTTGAGTGACTAGTACACATGACTCATTTTGTTGTGACTGATTTTCACAAGGTTGTTGTTGAACTTTCTGGGAATCATACTCATATGAGGTCTGTTGAGGTTTGGCTGCAACAAGTAGTGTTGTGCTAATAGGATTTTTTTCATTCCGGCTTCTAAGTGAATCAACTGCTGTTTTGATAGCTTCTCTTGTGACAGCAGGTGAACTTCCATCATCTTCCTCATCATCACTATCGTGTTTATCTGTACCTGAAAATAATGTGAAAGAAAATTCAGATCTGAAAAACAACTTCAAAAAGTAAATAGTGCTGCATATACATGTATTGCATCCCAACTTTTTTGCTTTATTGTGTTTAGTACATTTTATGTGTGACCAAATTTTGCAGATATTCAGAAAATTATTCTTGTCTTTATTTCTGTTGAAAAACAGAATTGTGAATCGACCATTGTTACGTCCAATCCATAATGCTATAGCACATATATTTTATATTTTAACTCTTGCACCATTTAACACACTGAGAGTCTACTGAAATTACAACATAAATGTATAATATATATTCGGTATTTACTTCTTCTGTTAGATGGGACGGCAAAGAAATTGGTTGATTTTCTCAATCACAATAACGGTGTATGCTGAATGCAAAGTCACACTTGGGTAGAATGCAGTTACATATCGTCGTAGATATTGTTTTCTCGTGTCGTCTAGTGGTCTTTTGCTCAACTTTCCACCGTCTTTATAGGAAAAATACACCCTCAGGTCGTCTGCAGTAAAGAGTTTTTGAAACAAATACTTCAATAACGAAACGGCAAAAGCTCCAGTAGTGGGTCCAATACAACACTGTGAAAATCATAAAAAAATTTAAAAAAAAAATGAATAAATGGAAATTGTAAACATACTTGTTTGACTTTAAACTTAACGAATGAGAAAATTAATATAATTCGAATTTAAATTCCTTTTAAAAAATGTATGTAATGTTGTTAATGTAAAATTCCTGTATCATGCTAAAGAACTTTGACCCCTTTTGTAGCCTCTTTTTATGCTTTAATACTGTGGTTCCAATCCACTATATATACATCATATTCAGAAAAGTGTCATTGTTTGTAATCGAATTTATCTATGTCACTAAGGCCAATTATAGTTGGAGCATTATCAACACCTACTTTGAACCTTTTTAGTGGATCTTTTAAAGTAAATATGTCTAGGAATTTGAACCCTATTGCCTTTGAACTGATGCTTTTAATCCACTGTCTTCTGTTCAACCTTGCAGACTCATCAGTTGTGCTTTCATCCTATGATTCTTGGGAAATATTGTCTACAGCATGTCGAACATCCAAATGTTTTATACTGATAGCTCTTTTTTGTAAAATTTGTGACACTTGTGTAACAAAATGGTTGTCTTCATTTGAAAGGTTATCAATGTCCTGGACCGGCTCATTGTAATACTCATCTTCTCCTTCAGATTGCTCATCACTAGAAGAAAGTTCTTCAACATATCTTTCCCTAAAACATACCCAGATAAATATATATAGAAAACAAATAATGCTGATATACACCAAATATTTATATGTATGGATATCTGTGAAACCAGTAGGAAATATTTTTTAACAATTTGATATTGTAATAGAAAAAATGTGAATAAACATATTGAATATAAATATTTCATGCATTTCCAGCCTTTTAAGGGCAAAAATCAAGCTTTCAGTTACCAGATGCAACAAAATACAATTTTTGTTTCCTAGATATTTACATTTATTCAAGTTTTCTGCATCCAAACATTTCTGCTTCTTAAACATTGTCTCGGCAGTTAAACGCAAGAATAGAGACTTCAAAGTATCTTTCCCACACCTTACCAGTAATCTTTCATAACTAATCAGAAATGTATGTGCACTATCGAATAAGTATGCTCTACCATAATAAGGTTACAAATATTTATAAAACACAACTTCAACAAACTGGTCAAGTTAGGAAAGATCTATCAAATTAGCTATGTTCAGTTCTGTAGGTTTAGCCCATACAGCCAATTGCACATGGTGCTTCAAGGAAACAAGATCCAAATTCCTTTCGTACTTCGCTGGCACTGGCAAGTCCGGGGATTTTCGGTTGTAATCATATGGCTCATTTATCATCTGTTGGCGTTCAAAGATATTGTTTTGATGGTGCTAGGGTCCCAGAGGTTATAATGTCTGCCCGTTGTACACATCTATCAGTCAATACACTTTTATTATTGTCAATTATTACACAAGAACCTGTTCCTGAAATATCCACTAAAATTTTATTTGTGCATGACACATATGTTTCGGCTTTTCCATCATACATCTTACCAACAACTCAAATTTTATTTATATGCTATGAGCATTTTTACATATATATTACACTTTTGGGCAAATAGCGTTTGCGCCATAACGTTATTTTAATATTGCGCAAAACATAAAAACTTCATTCAATTTATAACCCTTTTTCAATTATATGTAACTGTTTATTTCTTCCTCTTAGATATTTTATCCTGGGTATCATTTGTCACAAGAATTTTGCTTTACATATACTACTGGTTAATTACTTAATTGCAGGTACAGGTAATACATATAAAATAGACACACACAAAACACTTTGCCTTTGCAAGACTTATTTTAACTTCCTAAAATGATTTTGTAAACATTGCAGCGAAGTAAGTGCAAATCAGAAAAGTAAATAAAACTTGATCTTGATAAACATAGATTTGGATATTGTAAATAGTTGATCACTGTTTATACAGAAAATGAACAGAAACATAGAATTATAATCCCATCATTAGCAAACCAAATAATCCTTTGAAGCTGGGTATTTAAAATGCTTTTTTTATTGCATTATAAATCATTATTTTAGATTAATATGTAACATTATCAAATGTGCAGAAGTGATATTTGTGTTGTTTATGCATGGCGACAGGTACATTTATGACAAGATGTGTATTCTATCTAGCTCTATATGTTTCAAATTGCTAAATTGTATTTGATTCTATTCAAATTGATTTATGAGATTCAAAAATCGGTATAAAACCTTTTTCTTAATGATTTGTGATTATTTATTGTTTAACTTTCCTAGTGATTGTGTCTTCCGATAGCAACCTCCCAATGAACACATCTGTTTCTGTTTTTATCTGTTTGGATCTCTGGACATTATCATGTATGACCCTTCCTGTGACATTTCTCCCATAGTTCCGTTATCAGTGAACATGACGGAAAGTAATTTTACTAATGTAGTTGGGAGATTCCTATTTTCTTAGGCATTGCATTTCGTTTCCTTCATTCTTTCAGAGATCAATTTCTGTCGACAAATTTTGAATTTCTGTTGCTTTTCCGACATCTTACAAATTGAAAATATTGATGACACAGACAAAAATGTGTGATCACTATGTCTGTTTGTAGGCTTGACTTTGATATCAGAAATATTTGAAATCTCTGGTAAACTGTTATTGATAATCATTAAGAAAAAGAAGAAATCTCACCAGCATATAAGTGTGGTACACATACAGGTAATTGAAAAAAAGGATAAGCAATAATCACAATTAAGCCTAACTTGCACTCTTTTGTACATGTTGGAGAAGACAAGAACCATATCACTTCTGTTGATCTTACCTGTATCTGATAAATGTCTGCACCAAAATGCCACTGTCCTTCGTTCTCTTTCATATACATCTGTTGGGGAGCTTATAAACTCATGGTGTCTTTCATTATCTGGTCCACTGGACGTTAAGCAACCAATAATCAATCAATTTATTATCAAGAAGGGGGACAAGGGGTGTATTATTAGTATTATAAATTGTATGGCTATTCCAGAAAAAATTAAAAAAAACCATTACAGGTACTTAAATAATGATTGAGGCCAAATTTGGTCTAAAATGCAACTCCAGACCATTCTGCGGGCCTCTAAAAGAAGACATTTGTAAGATAGAACCTAAAGACTTTAGCCAAGGTAGCCCACAGCTTAAATTTTGTAGCCCATATATATAGTCCTTTACAAGAAAAGCAGAAATGTAAGTAGCCCACACCAAATGTTAGGGGCCACTAACCTATGGGCCCCTGCTAATTTTATACCCTGCAATGAATTACATTGATTTAAACCGATAATTTCACATTTTACTTAATACAACCATAGGCCTTGTCAAGACGTGGATAACGGCGGATCAAAACAAATCGTAAAAGCGTAGAAAAAAGATATAGTTCCTTTCATGTTTTACACTCTGTTTTCATTAAAAACACATGCAGCCTTTTTGGGAAATTTTCCTGTTAATGTATCCTGTAATCTTTTTGATTCTCTTATAAAACCAATTTTAACATATAATGCTGAAATATCATAGATATAGGAAGATGTGGTGTGAGTGCCAATGAGACAACTCTCCATACAAATAACAATTTAAAAAGTAAACCATTATAGGTTAAAGTACGGCCTTCAACACGGAGCCTTGGCTCACACCGAACAACAAGCTATAAAGGGCCCCAAAATTACTAGTGTAAAACCATTCAAACGGGAAAACCAACGGTCTAATCTATATAAACAAAACGAGAAACGAGAAACACGTATATATTACATAAACAAACGACAACTACTGTACATCAGATTCCTGAATTAGGACAGGTGCAAACATTTACATGGATACATATCAATCTTATTATAGAGCAAAAGGCAGATTAAAATCCCAAAAACAAAGATATAGATAATTTCCAATATTTGGATAAGACTCCCTTCGAAAAGGTTCATGTTAATTTCTGTAAATATATTTTAGGTACTAAAAAAACATCTGCTAATTTAGGTGTTAAAGCTGAACTTGGTAGACAACCAATAGAAAAATATATAAAAACACAAGCAATTCTTTATTGGGCTAGATTAAATACTGAAAACATAAACCCATTGCTAAAAGAAAGTTATACATTAAGTAAACACCTTGATTCACAAGGAGTTTATACTTGGTCCACTTTTATAAAAGATTCAACACAAGAAATGAATATTGATATACAAAAAGTAATGTCCTGTCAAAATATGGAACAAGTTAACAAACTAAAGACTTCGATTAAGAATATTAATTTTATTCAGAACTACTGGAAAATAAAATTAATAGTTTGAACGAAAATAACAAACTTTTTCTTTACAAAAATATTAAAGTCAAACAAGACCAAGAATTTTATCTAAAATATCACAATTTTGAAACTAGACGTTTATTTACAAAAATTAGAATTAGTGACCATAATTTGCTCATTGAGAAGGGCAGATATCTAAAAATACCTCGAGACAATAGAACATGTCCAACTTGTAAAACCTTAGAAGATGAAAATCACTTTCTCCTCCACTGTCAAATTAATAATGTTTTACGTATAAAACTTTTTAATGACATGGCAATAGATAATCCTATGTTTCAAAATCTATCTGATACTGAAAAACTAGTAGTCCTACTAAATCCTTCTAATATAAACCAAGTGAAAAAAACAGGTTCCTTTATAAAACAGTCTTTAGAGCTGAGGACAGGGGACTCTTAGTTACTTTTACTTGTATATATATATAGATATGTGTGTGTTCAACTCAGTTATTTTATTGTTGTTGTTACTTTTGTTTATGTCACAAGTATAATGTTACTTATATGACAAATAAAGATTATTATTAATTTCTTAAAAAAAACCAATATACCAATGTAATAAAAAGAAGAACTTATAAAAGATTTCAAATATCGAAAAATAATTAAACTTGTGACCGAACAACACCGATAATTAACTCATGCGCGTAGTGAATTAATGTTTTCGGTCACTCATTGAATATTTTTTTCTATTTGAATTCTTCGATTATTCGATTAGTTATTCTATAATTATTTACCAGATGTGCCTATTTTGATTTGTTGTGCTTCTTTCTTTTTCTGTTTTTCTCTTGTGTCAGCTTCCTTATTTTCCATATTTTCTTATCTGCCTTTGTTGTTTCTTCTTTACAATTCTTTCCTTTCTTTTCTTTAGTATTCTCTTCCTTCTTTTCAATTTCTGTAGTGGTATGCTCGATTACTGTACTACTAGTAACTTTGTTTTGCCCTGTAGTTGTAAAGTCACAGAAAATTTAATACTTTTTATACAATTACCTTCAATATTAATTTCCTCAATTCTCTTTCCTTTGAATTTCGAAACCACATTAAAGTCATGCATCAACATGAGTTTTCCAATATTAAATCTCTCTATATACCCTGATGCCCCGAGGTAGCGCTGCATGTGAACGTTCTATACCGTTCTCTCGTGCAACCTCAATCAAATCTAGAGTCTCGTGTGATGAATGGGAGTCCAATAGTATAATCTGTGGTCTATCAGGACCACAAAATCTAAAAAAATGGTCCCCAAACCATGTTTCACTCAAAACGTCCTCCATCCCTGCACGTTCTTGGTAAGTGTATTTTGTATCAGGGACACCTTCTGAAACATTGAATGCATTAAGACTTTTGGATGTTTTTCCTCTGACAATGACCATAGGTGGTATATTCTGGCCTGCTTAGTTTTTCGAAAAATTCAACGTTTTGTAAACGGGAAATTTATAAAAATGACCACATTATTGATATTCATGTCAACACCGAAGTGCTGACTACTGGGCTGGCGATACTCTCGAGGACGAAACGTCCAGCAGCAGAGGATAAGGCTGTTAAAAAAAACATCGACCCAGTGGTGTAAGTAGTTACTGAATGTACCAGGATTAAAATTTAGTACGCCAGACGCGCGTTTCCTCTACATCAGACTCATCAGTAACGCTCATATCAAATATTTATAATGCCAAACAAGTACGAATTTTAACCTTAAGGGTGACTGGGTTATAGACGTATGGGCACTTGGTCTTCTCCCGACCGGCAGTAAAATGCTTGCCGAAGTGGGGCGTCCGTTTGGCTATGCGGGATTTATCAAGTTCGCAGTCACGTCCGGTCAGAAGGGGGACGTTAAATCCGATGCCTGGTGTAAAGAGAGTGCCACGCTCTTTTCACGTGAAGAACCCTTGCAACAACTCTTCGAGGGGTCCGTAGGTGGCCTGTTGCAAGGCCAAATGTCTGTCCCTATCCAACATGCCCTCATTTTCCAGTGGCAGTCCAAATTTCCCCGACCATCACCCCAGATGGCCTCTATTGTATCAACCTACCTATTGTATTTATTGTGAACTTGTTCTCGTCCTGAATATGCATGAAATTTTTGCCACTGGACGTTAAACAACCAACAACAAACAAAAAGTACAAATTTGAAGAGCATTGAGGATCCAAAATTCCAAAAAGTTGTGCCAAATACGTCTAAGGTAATCTATTCCTGGGATAAGAAAATCCTTAGTTTTCGAAAATTTCAAAGTTTTATTGTTATTCAAGTCAACACCGAAGTGCTGACTACTAGGCTGGCGATACCCTCGGGGACGAAACGTCCAGCAGCAGAGGATAAGGCTGTTGGAAAACTCAAAGCCAAAGTTTAAAGCCGAAAGTACAAAAACGCGAGGAAACTGAAGGTGATACACACGACAACAAAGAATGACTAATTCATAAGCTCGAATCCACCAAACAAACGGATACTATATCAAATTCCTGACTTTGAGACAGGCATTTTCTGATGTAGGAAATTGTGGAGTGAACTTGTTTTTAAGCCAGCTAAACGTTGTTAAATGATCATACTACTAGTTCTATATGTTACGTCGACAGTTATGGCAAGCCGTTGTGGAATTTATTCCCTATTTATTAATATTAAAACATCATTTATTAATATTAAAAAACGATTTTCTAATATTACAAAATCATTTTTTAAGGGGGTACCCAACACTATACCCCAAAAAAATCCTGCCGTTTAATTTTTCTTAATTTTTTTTCATTGATTAACTAGGCCAACCTAAACATCTTGTAAAAATTTTAAAAGATTTGAACCATAGGTTTAAAAGATTTGGCAACTCAAACATTGCATCTTTTACATACTAGTATCGGCCAAAATTGGAAGTTTCTGAAATATGGGTATTGTGTTAAAAAAAATTTCAATTTTAAAATTAAATCCTAAATTGACAATAGCATAGCTAATAATGATAGCTGAGGTGAATATTAGGTCATTTATACCCTTTTCTTGTAAGTTTTTTTATTCCGAATACTTCTAGTATTTGAAGAAGAATTTTTTTTTTTTTAAAAATGTGTCGTTTAATTTTTTCAAAAAACTAAGCATTTGGAGTGCGATACTAGTCGGTTGTTCTTGCAAAATCTTTTTAAAATTTAACCGTTAGATTTTTTGGTATTAAGTTTAAAATAAGCCCCACCCTCAAATTGATTCATTAAATAAAAGCAAAATCTATTCAAAAAGTGCATAATTGCCATATTCTTTTATCGTCTTTTGAACTAGGCCTTATATATTTTGCATTTGGATGTATCATCACGGGGTTGAGTGTTTTGCATCATGATGACCTTTTTGTGACCTTCAAATGTGACCTCAAGGTCAACTTTATGTTGTTTTTTTTCGTGAAAAACACAACCATGTTGGCCATAACTTCTTCGCCTTTTGACCTAGGCCTTACATCTTCGGCATATGGATGTATCATCATGAGGTGGTGTGCCTTCTTAAAATTTTGACCTTCATGTGACCTTGAACTTTTACCTCGAGGATGATAATTGTGTTTTTTGGTAAGAAACACTTGTACGGGCCATGACTTTTATGTAGTTATGAATTCATGTTTATTTAAAAAAAAATATTACACAAGCTTCAATCGACCATACAACAATATAGACACATTTTATGACATGTCAACCCATTCCATGCATAGGGAATACATAATGGACATGTAGTCACATAAAATTGCTTGAAAAAAGAATAGTTTCTATTGAAGCGCAATGTACATACTAAACTACTCAACAGACAGCAAAGTGAAAACTTCCTAGGAATCAAACAGAAGGAGAAGTTATACCGAATAACTATATACCAATAATGGGACGGACGGAAGGACAGACGGACAGGGGTAAAACAATACCCCCCCTCCGAAGAACAAAAAGGATGTAACTGATTTTTGATTTGAGATACGAGCTGTTGATATTAACAGCATGACAAGCCAAAAATCGTATGATACATAGGGAGACGCTTTAAAGTTGTCAGTTGCTTTACATGACCAAGATTTTCACTTTATTGGTCCACAGATTCAAAAATATACAATTCAAAATTTAAGAACAAAACTAATCGTGCAAAAAACCACAGTTCATGAGAGATGAAATAGAGCTGACTGTGCAAAATCCTTATACTGTGAAATCTAGTTCGTTAACGTAGAACTTTTTTAGTATTTCTGCAGAGGTTAACTTATGAAAATTAAATACATTTGTACAACTGTTTTTAGTAAATAAGAAAAAAAGCACGGCAGTAGCAAGTTTCACATTATTTTTTGGGCCCCTTTATTATTATAGAAAATGATAACTATATTCAGTAATAATCTTGAATTGAAACTCGAGAAGAAACATTTTCACTTGTCACTTTCTTTATTATATTTATTTCAAAATTGCATTTGATTTAAAATTCAGAAAGATACACAAACATGACAAAAGCACAAAAAAAGAAAAACAACAATCCTCCCTCCCCCAATGATTATAGAACAATTTTTGCGTTCGTATAAAAATGCAGGACAACATTTTTTATTCTAGCCCTCCCCTCCCCCCATAAAATCAAATGGTAGCATCCTTAGAGTTTTGACTTTTTGCACTTTATTTTATTTCATGTAAGACCTAGGCATTGGCAAGTAAAAAACGAAAACAGTTATCATGGTCCTTTGACCTTTCTGTTTCCCTCCTTTTCTAACGTCCTGGTTTTCTGTTGGTAAATTTATTTCACTCTGAAATCTCCCTATTATGTCTCTTTAAAGACTCATTCATGGAAAATGAGTAACTTTTAATGGATTAAAAGATTAAATGAATAACAATAGGTGTACAGCTGCTCTTAGCAATAATGTAAACATTCTAATCATGATCTTTTAAAAGCTTGCATATTGCACATGATTTTAAAACGTAGCAATGAATCAGACCATGAGTAAGAGTTATCTTTTCTTAGGTGTTCTGTACCCCCTTAAATATTAGTAATCAATTTATTAATATTAAAAAATAATTTTTTGATATTTAATATTCAGTTTGATTTTTTAGTATTAATAAATCATTTCATCAATGCTATCTTAGCGTTTAATATTAAGCAAAACAATCATTATCTGTCAAACGCTTTAATGATGCTTATTTGACAAGTCGGTGCGGAGAAATTTTGGACCGATTATGTTATGTCAACTCGGACCATCTTATATCGACCCAGACAATTATTTAAGGAGAGCTTGAAGTATTTAATGATTATAAAAGGAAACTTAAGTGGCTTAGAAAAGTGAAAATACATGGAACTGAAAAACTAAATTTCACGAACAATCAAACCATTCATTAAACTAATGTGCTGCCTTCATTTAAAGCACTCATGGTGCAATCGCTTAAATATTCACCAGAAAAACATCAAGTATGATCGGTAGAATTACTTGAGTAGACAGAATTGTCTGAATCAGATATTTGCAGATCTATCATGTCTGCCAATAGACATGTTGCTGAGGTAGACGAATTTTTGGGAAGTTAAAGTGTGTTCCTGTGAAGAAAATTTTGAAAAAATAGATGCAATTTCCTGCATTCAGACATGTTTGGAACAAAGATTTTGACCAAGATTATATCCTATAATTTGCATGATTTGACCAAAAGTTGAGCTCAATTTTGGAATAAGCCAATACATGCAAATCTGGTTTTCAAAGTGTACTTATAAAGAAACAAGATATGTACATTTAAAATTTCATTAAACATTTAATCTTGTACAACACATTAAAAATACAAAACCTCAAAATAATGAATTAAAACTCAATAGGGACTAGATTTGAATATGTATGACTAGACATTTGATTGTCATTGGCTATAAATCAACAAGTAACTATCAATACAAAGTTGCCAATAGTTTAAGGTACTCTGGAGAACGTATTCAATTCACTGTTGACTCAGTTTCCTGTAATAAGCTGCCTTCAGACGGTCAAGTGCTTTGCCATCAAGAGTACTGATATCAACCTTTGCACTCTTTACAACAAGAAGCGATTGCAAAGTGTTGTCTCCCAAACAGGATCTTTGTTCAGTTCTGTTTTTTCTAACGCAGGAAAAGACTCTTTCACAATGTGCGCTACTATGGGGTATTGTCATAATTCCATACATTACTGTTGCAAGATGGGAGAAAATACAATGTTATAGTAAACAGGCAATTTTATAGAGTAAAACTAGTATTTACCCAGAAGGTGGACATGTTTTGCATTCTTTATGGAAATTTGTTCTGTCTCACGATCAGACTCCGAACTAGTGTTTTTCTTTTGTTTAAATTTTCTTTTCACCGTAGTAAATAGCGTTGATTTATTCTTCTTTCCTTGTGACCTCTTGCAGAACTGCAAAATTGGGTACATATAACATAACTATCAGATTACCGACTTTTTAGTGTTAAAAAAATTGTATATCTTCATAATACCTGTCATAATGCAAATATTCATTTACATGGCAAAGTTTTCCCCATTTAAGACCATACATATAGTACAAATGAGAACTTTTAAATACAAATCCTACTTTTTGAAGGCTGGTCCAAGAACACTGTTATCGTTCTTTAATTTTACTGGTCCACTAAAAGTCCCTATCGTGGACAGTTTTTTAGTTGCATTTTTTTTATTTCTTCATTTTGTATGCCTCAAATATATAGCAAGTAGCTACATGTACATGTACAAAATGTATATAATACGGTTAAATCCTGTACGTACTAGGGGTGAAATTCAATGCTAATCAAATTTTGGTCATACATTTTAAAGTAAAGTTATGATTGTTGCAGTGTTTTGGTCTAGACAGAAAGGTTAATAACTACAAAATGTAGCATGACTAGTAAGTCTGAACCATTCATAAGAATTCAAGACCCCAGGCCCCTTAACCTAAAATTTTCCATACAATTAGTTAGAGCTGATGAATTTTTCTTTTATTTGGATAAACATGTACATTTTTAATTGCATTTTTTGTTTAAAAGAAACGCACTACGAAATAGCTATGTTCTTTGGCCAGCTGATAACTTTGTTCCTGATGATCATATTCAGCATGTTCAGTTATGTTGCCTTTAGGCAAAATCAGGTCCCTTCCCCGAATGCGTGCACCGCAACAGAAAATATCTTTAAATCCAAAGCTTATATTTTCATCAATGAAAATTTGTTGGGTATAACATGTATAATACCCATTAAGGCGGATAGAAACCATTTATGAGGATCCAGATCCTCCCAAACCTTTATAATATTATGGATTAACTCATGTGCATGTGACATGATTAATCCCCTGATAAACATGTTAATATTCAACATGTACAAAGTCTTTAAAATAAGTGAAAATTTCGTGAATTCAAACTTTCTCGCATGCATATTCGGGTCATAACAGGATATAAATGTTTGTCAAAGCCTTGTACAAATAAAATTTACATTTCGAGTTAGTTAATGGTTATTTTATTGATATCTACACGTATAAAAATAAAGAGATGTGTAATCAACATCATCAATGTCAATGCAACAACTCTTTGAGGGGTCCTTTGATGGCCTGTTGCAAGGCAAAATATCCGCCCCATCCAATAAACCCTCATTTCCCAGTGGCAGTCCAAATTTCCCCGACCATCATCCCAGATGGCCTCTATTGTGACAAAACCTACCTATTGTATTATTGTGAACTTGTTCTCGTCATAAACTACGAGAAATAACCATGGGGGTATATCAGCTTAAACAGACCCCTAACTATGTCAGAGAACACGAGGGTGAAGACGGAAAATTTGAACTGTATGTGTGCAAAATCAAAGCAAACCTGCTCAAAATTAAAATACAATCTAGGCATAGTAACAACTTTCCCATACTGTCTTCATGAGTTACAGTGACGAAGGAGATATAGAAGGATGGTAGTGTACATGCAAATCGGGAGCACGAGTAGTTGGTTATTGTGCACATGTTGCAAGTGTGCTATGGTATCTGGGGTATCAAAGACTTGAACAGCAGTCTGGATCAAGGAGAGACTTTAAAACATCTGTTTTAGATGCATCTCACATACCGAGTTCTGATGAAAGTGACTGTGATTCTTTGCCAGAGGAGTGAAATAACTAATAAAAACTGTGTGTATGTGACAGCTACTTTTCACTTATATTTTAGGGCATATTAACTTTAATTAAAATTCAGTTTTTCAAGAAAATGTTTAAATAAGTCATGTATTCACATATTTTATGAGCATTTACAAATAGCTAATGACTTACTCTCATTATTTACCAAATCATGCTGATTTAGTCATTATATTGTGGTTAAATTACTTTTCTATAATGAAATGGTCATAACTTATTCATGTTAGTAAATTTTATTGTCAATGCAAATGTTAGTATTAAAAAAATATTTTCATATAATTTTCGGTGTACTTAAAATTGGAATATCGAAATCACAGACAATAAGGAGTACACAGGGTATTAAACAAATTGCTGTTCATATACATTTAACTTACATGAGATTGTTGTATTTTGTATAAGAAAAGACTTTTCAATTAAAATGTAACATAAAAAAAGTAGAATGCTGTTATCATGTTATGTAATAGTCACATATTAAATATATTTTGTGTTTCCACTGAATTTATAAGTCTAACATAAGTCGAAAACCTTACCTGTTTGGAGCAATGGAAAATTATTTTTGTTGATTTTAAAGTTTAGAATATAAGATGGTACAAACTACAATAATAATACTCTTGAACAGTATCTTAATATGTTTGTTAAAACACTTTCCCTTCTGACTTGCTGTTGTTGCTAAGGAAATACTAATAAATATATACATGATGTTGATGACTAGAACTACAAAAAGCAAACGCAAGCCGTTACTCAAGATTTTAATATTGCCTAATAAAGTCCTCAGTGGTTTCCAGAGATCATGACCATTACTAAATTGAAGCTATTACTGTAACGCAACGCATACCAAATATGCATCTCGATAATTTTAAGCATTTGACACCACCTAAGGTATTTTAAATATTTCACAACCATTTCAAAGAGATAGTTCACCAATAAAGGATATTTTATGGTATTCAGTAAAGTCTGTTGCTAGGCAATAAACTGTTCTTGTGAGAAAAATTGCTCTATGAAAAGATCTTCTAATGAACGTTTATGCAGTTATATGTAAAGAGAGTGACTAAAAAGACCTGTAACATACTAGTATCTTATAAATTGTTAACCGTTGCTATGCACCATTTCTGTTGCTACGTTGTTGTCAAGCATTTATACAATAGGGCTACAATTAAACTGACATTTTCATTTCTTACCAATTGTTATTCTTGAACATGCATTCTGTTTTCGCATTTATTTGTACTAGTACAATAAAATGACTACTTCATTTGCAGTTAGCTTTAATTTAATATTTTATGCTGTTGCTAAGCAACATTTGTGTTGCTAGGCTCAATATAAACCTAGTAAAAAAAGATATGGATTACTCACACATTGTATTATAATGAAACACCATTATATGAACAAACAATGCTAGATGCATTCTTAAAAGGACAAAAATCACCTTTAATTAACCGTTGCTAGGGAATATTTCTGTTGTTAGGTTGTTGCTAAGCATCCTGTAAACTCAGATTGAAGTGACTATTCATTTGTAACTTCAAGTTATTCTCAAACCAACCATCTTATCTGGAAATATGGTTATTTGTACGGATACATCAATTCATATCTGCTTATTTTATTATATAATTCAAACGGTTGCTAGGCAACCTTCTTTTTACCGGAACATAAAAATATCATTTTTTTTTCTAAGTTTCTACACTAAGGCTAGCAATGGAACGAATAAAGGCTTCTTTGGAGAGTGGGCCAAAAACGTCCCTTATCATACCTTCTTTACAGTAAAATTTGAAAAAAATATCAATAAGTTACATCCGAATGAATATCCAAAAAGTGGATAAATTGAATAAAAAAATGTTACCGAGGACGTTGCAATTTTTAAATAAAGCTGTGGTGTTTCAATTTTACTTCTGATACATTTTTCAAAAAGGAAGAAAAGGTTTTGATAAAGCTGTGGTTGGTTCAAATTTTCTTCTTGAACAAATGACAGATTTAAGGTAACATAAAAAAAACTATCAAAAAATTGCCAAATTTACAGTAAAATATGAAAAAAGATATCAATAAGGTAACATTCGAATAAATATCCAAAAAGTTGTTAAATTGAATAAAAAATCTTGAAATGTTTTGATTAAGCTGTGGTTTGTTCATGTTTTCTTCTTGATCAAATGACCGATTTAAGGTAACATCAAAAAAATTAATGGCCCGTTTACCTTTTTTTAACCTGATCAGCATTGATTGTCAACTAATTATTGTTACAACACATTTTTACGCTACAATGTTTATGGAATATGGTCGATTTAAGGTAACATCTGAATGATTTCTAAAAAAAGGTGTCAAAATTTAATAAACATTGTTGTATTTTTTTAATCCAGGTGTAATTAGTTGAAGTTGACATCTACTATCATTGTCAATACATACTAGAAAATACTCTTTCTCGAATGACCAAATTAAGGTAACATATAATACAATTATAAAATAAAGTTGTCAAATTAACTGAAAAATGTAACATTTTCAATAAAGCTGGGGTTGGTAAAAGTTTACTTCTCATATAACTATCAGTACATCTTTAAAAATTATCTTGATCAGATGACCGATCTAAGGTAACATGAAATACAATTATCAAAAAAATTGCTAATTTTCAGAAAAAATGTGGAAAAATTATCAAAACACCTATGGCAGGTTTGGTTACATTCTATGCAAATATCTTGAGAATGATTTACAGCATTATGATTGTAACCGATTTCCGTTAGATTAAAAATGGTTGAAAACTCATCAGAATGAAGGGTTGCACCAGGTTTAATATGAGCTCTCAAACATCTATTCAACATCATCTTCATTGAAGGATTTGTCTTGATTGATGGCTGCCTCGCGTAAATCTTTAATTCTTAATGAAACAATCCTGACTATTTCAAAAAGTTTTTCTTTCCTGTCATTATTTGTCATTGTAATCCATTCATTTATTAAACTTTCCACCTTTTGAATTTCGGTGTCCAGACGCTTCTGTAGCTACAATTACATAAAGTTACCGTAAGATCAAGATCCTCATCACCTAAAATGTATGTGTCTAATTTGTCTATTACCAAATTTTTTATAATTTGTTTTCTTAAGATATTTTAGATGTTTAGCAAGCAACAATAATTCTTCTTTCTTTAAATTATCAAACACCTCCAGGTCTGGCGTTTTTAAAAATTTACCGCCATCAAATGCCATTTTGAAGAATAGTGTTGGCTAGTTCTAATAAAAAATACTGAACAAATGATAGATAAAAACAAATGATAAATGAATAAGCCAATCAGAGCGTTGACAATAAGTATAATAGTAGCGCTTCTTACGATCTAAAAACCACGATATGGACACAATATAGCAGTGAGTTTCCGTCATCAAACTGACTTTTAACATAGATAACCAATCGTATGATAGTTAAAAAAAAAAAAACGCAAAAAAATAATTGAATTTAACAGAAAAAAAAACAAACTTTGGAAACATGGGAGAGGACTTAAACTGTTTCCAAGTACCTATGAATTTTGATACCTTTTACTTAAATTCTCCATACACAAAATCTCACAAGCTCTGATTTCGCGGGTGTATTCTAGTAATTATGAAGCCTGAACAAATAAATAGAAATGCGAACATACACAGAACAAAAATTAAGTAATTGGTAATTATCAAACAATATTTCACTTATAATTTAACAACATTATTTGACATTCTGCATTTATTACATTAATTAATATATAAATCAAGTATCGTTTAGAGTATCAGTTAAACAGGTAAATATTTGACACTTAAATTCGGAGCTAAAAGACAGATATAATTCCTTAGACATATTTATTGCAAAGTTAATCAACTCTTATGTTTATTTAAGAGGGATCTGATGATTACTTGATAGTAAACGTTTTTTTACTATAAAAAGGTAAAAATGAAAAACTAACTATTTCAGTCTGACAAAATGCAGAAAGTACAACACAGTACTAACTCCGAATAGTTCAGCTCTACAGAGAGGGGTGAAGACCGTACGCTAAACGAAAACATTGATTGATTGTTGGTTGCTTAATGTCCAGTGGCAAATATTGTATGGATGTTCAGGAAGAAAACAGGTTAACAATAAATACAATTTAATTTACAAATTCAGATGTACGACACAACAAGGAATTGTCTGATTTGTCTAAAATTTCAGGGCAGATATATATCTTGATCTGATAAACAATTTTGCCCCTTTGTCAGTTTTGCTCTAATTGGTTTATTTCACAACCGAAAACTCCCAATATTATCAGACTGCACACATACCAACCCTTCAGCATAACCAGAATCTAAAATACCTACAGAAACACCACTGATGATACGGATCAGACATGGTTGAGTTTACTCTAATTATGGAATTGTCTGATAAACAGAAAATTCGAAATAAAATTGGTGTACTGTTTTGGTAAAGTGCCGAATTGACCATGTCGTCCTTTTTGTATCATTTCACTCCCCAGTCTCTTGCATCCCTCGATATTTGTCAAAACTGAAGCACGTTGTTCTTTCTATTTGAAGTTTAATCCACCACTAGAGTAAGTTTACCTTTTATATTTGTGCTCATTTTTTATATCGTTGTGCATATTGTTGAACTATACATTTTATGCAAACTCATTTTTGATTATTGGTGCTCATTTACGCACGACATGAACAAATATTGCCGCTGTGAATTTACAGTACTGTTTGTATTTTTTATGTATGCATTTGCCCTTTAATTCCATTCTGTATTTGTCAATCCCACATATTAGGATTTATTTTTGTGTTTTATCGATGTAGACAAGGGTCACGCTCGAATTTTCTAGAACTACAGTACCGCACAGTTTTAACGTGTGTAAATTTTTCATCGTGCACGATATGAAAACTACAGTCAATGACATATGCAACCTGTCATTTTTATTGCATATATAGATACTTACGTGTAACCTTTTTCTGATATATTGATGTTGTTTTGCGAAGTGTAGTGTACAAGAGTTACTTGTATTGAACTATGTAACCATTTTCTTGTGAATGTACTACTTTTTGACATTTATTGACTCAATAGTATGCTTATGTTTGTTATTTTGTATTTTCAGTTTTTTACCCTCTCCGGAGGTCTATACCAATAAACAGTTGAACTCTCAACGACTTATCAGTACAGTAAAAAATCTAGATAAAGATATGAACCAAAGATAGATTCAACATGTCACACTCAGAATCCGTTTCTGACAGAGAGCTCAGATCTTTGAGAACACTAACATCAGATGGAGACCATCTTTTCGAACAATCTAATGAAAGACATCACTATATTCTCAGAACTATAAAACGAGATATAGACGCTATTTTATTAGACGTTGAAGATAACCCAGTGGTGGACCTGTCCACAGCGTCAACATACAGAGAGGAACTTCTGAAACTGTCAGAAAAGTATGAGAAAGAAGCTAACAGATATTTTGATTACTTAAAATCATATAGGACAAGAGAAAGTGAAAGTGAGCATGCATCATTTAAAGTGTCATTCTATGCTTTAAAGGCTAAGATATCAGTTGTCAAACAACATCTAAGTGAATTGCTACCTAGAAGATCAATAGAAAATAGTGAACGAACTCATAAAAGTCGTAGCTCCCAACATAGTTCCCGTCATACTGTGTCAACAAGACACTCATCACTAAGTGCTCAATCAGAGTTTCTTAAACAAACAGTGAAACTTGAAACCGCTAAGACACGACTTAAATATGCTAAAGAGGAGGCGGAGTTGTTGCATCGCGAAGCTACACTCAAAGCTGAGAAAAATGTCCTCGCTATGAAGCGAGACGTTGACGAAGCTGAGTCGGGATTACAAGCTGTTAAGAAGGCATTGGATTTCGATCTTAAAGACTATGGTGAAAGTTACGAACCACCAAGGATCGCTGATCCAGTAGTTCAACATGCCAAGGAAAACAAAATGTCTGAAAGAAAGTACTGTAGTGCTAACATACTAGATACACGTAACATTACAGAACAACGTACAGCAGAATTTGTGGAGCAACAGCGCTCACACCACTCCTTACATTTGAGCAAACATAACCTTGAAGCGAACAATGTAAATATTCCTATTCATGCTTTAGGACCATTGAATCCTACAGCACAACCTTTCGTTCCAACTCAGAGGAACGAAGCACAAGAATTGGCCAAGTTCATGGTGAAGAAAGATTTAATCACATCTAGGCTCATATCATTTGATGACCAGCCGTCACATTACTCATCTTGGAAAATTAGTTTTCAACACATAATGACTGAGTTAGATACAAATCCATTGGAACAGTTGGACCTTTCAACAAAGTATTTAGGACCAAGCTCAAAACAGTATGCTCAGAATATAAGATGTGCTAATGCTTATAATCCAGCAACTGCAGTGCACCTTATATGGGAACGCTTAGATGCTAGGTTCGGTAGTCCAGAGATTATTGAATCTTCACTTCATTCACGTATAGTTAACTTTCCAAAACTTTCAAACGATAACCGAAAGGAACTTTACGACTTAGCAGACTTGGCTGCAGAGATAGAGTCTATTCGTAGAGATGAAAAGTTTTCTACCATATTTGCTTACTTTGATTCCTCCCTTGGTGTTAATCGTTTTGTAACCAGGCTACCTTACAACATTCAAGAAAAGTGGACGACTACTGCCAATGGTTACAAGTCAAAACACAACGGAGCATATCCGCCGTTCTCCTTTTTCGTGCCATTCCTGCAAAACATTGCTAAAGTGCGTAATGACCCTGGATTCATTTATGACAATCAAGACACAAAACCAACCACATCAAAGCAAACCAGATTTCAAAGTCCCACGCAAGTGTCAAGCATCAAAACCGACATTGGTAGCAACGACAACAGGCCACCGTTTCAGAAGTCGAATGAGGACTTATGTCCACTTCACGGAACTAACCATACACTCAACACGTGCCGTGGTTTTCGTGCTAAACCATTATCAGAAAGACTTGATTTAATTAAGCAGAAAGGTTTGTGTTTCAAGTGTTGCGGTCCCAAGAAACATTTCCGTGACAAATGTAAAGAGAATGTCAAATGCAGTGTTTGTGGTTCTTGTGACCATCCGTCAGCTTTACACGTAGATGTTGAAAGTGAACCCCAGCAAAAGCACGAGGAGGAGAATTCAAATGAACAGATTAGCAGCATATGCACTAAAATATGTGACTCATTATACAATACAAGTAAATCTTGCTCAAAGATAGTACTCGCCAAAGTATATCATTCTGATAGACCAGAACATTTCAAAAAGGTTTACTGCGTGTTAGACGACCAAAGTAACAGAACTTTAGCTACTTCAGACTTCTTCAATTTCTTCAGAGAAAATGGCAAAGAATTCGAATACGCACTTGCTTCTTGTGCAGGGAGGTTTGTCAGTAGTGGACGAAGGGCTTCCGGATACGTATTAGAGTCACTGGACGGGTCATCCTGTCTTAAGGTACCCGAAATAATAGAGTGTAACGACATTCCTAACAATCGGGAGGAAATACCCTCATCTGTTGTAGCTTCAAGTTATCCACACATGATGGACATAGCAAGCCGTATTCCTGACATTGACAATCAGTCTGATATACAGATGTTAATAGGCCGTGACCTAATAAGAGCACACCATGTTATTGAACATCGTGTAGGAGTCGAAGAGGTACCGTATGCACAACGTTTACGCTTAGGATGGGTTATTGTGGGGAATGTATGTCTGGGAAGATTTCAGGAACAGCAACATGTCAACGTGAACAAAACCGTTATTGTCGGCAATGTACAATCTGCTTTATTGTTTCCGTGTGATAGTGAGATACCAGTTGGTTTAGACCCAACTTGCGAGAAGTTTATACCAGACAAACCTCTTTTAGAGAACAGTACGCAAAGATCAAACCATGGAACAAAATCATTTGATATGAATTTAGGTTGCAACTCTGAAAAGCACAGTCATGAGTTAGATACAGTCGCTTCAAACTGCAGATCAGTGCTCCAAGCACATCAATCAGATGACCTTGCCACAAATCTCAAGGACCTCAACCTTGGATCGGCAAATATCTTGTTACAGATGAACTTAGGTCTCTCCTGGGACACAGAACTAGACGAGTTCACCTTAAGAGTGTCTTCTGACAACAAGCCATTTCCACGCCGTGGATTTCTGTCAACAGTCAACCGTTTGTATGACCCAATTAGCTTAGCAACACCCGTGATTATCAAGGACAAGTTATTTATAAGTCCAACCTTAAGGCTTTCGTCTACTTGTGATTGGTATAATCCATTCTCAGAATCACTAAATCAAACATGGGAATCAAGTTTACCTTCATTGAGCCAACTTGAACATTTGCCTACACAGAAGAAGTACATTGGACCTTCATGTGTAAACAGAAACTTTCACTTCAGACCGATTACTTAGGACTATTTCGCTTATTGAAGCCGAGTGACTATGACAGTGACATTGTGTTTAATCAACCACATTTGATACATAAACAATTATTATAACATGCTAATTTTTCATATGATATTATCCTTTTATTTTTGAAAATGTAGTGATTTCCTATGAAATCAGAGGAGGAGTGTACTGTTTTGGTAAAGTGCCGAATTGACCATGTCGTCCTTTTTGTATCATTTCACTCCCCAGTCTCTTGCATCCCTCGATATTTGTCAAAACTGAAGCACGTTGTTCTTTCTATTTGAAGTTTAATCCACCACTAGAGTAAGTTTACCTTTTATATTTGTGCTCATTTTTTATATCGTTGTGCATATTGTTGAACTATACATTTTATGCAAACTCATTTTTGATTATTGGTGCTCATTTACGCACGACATGAACAAATATTGCCGCTGTGAATTTACAGTACTGTTTGTATTTTTTATGTATGCATTTGCCCTTTAATTCCATTCTGTATTTGTCAATCCCACATATTAGGATTTATTTTTGTGTTTTATCGATGTAGACAAGGGTCACGCTCGAATTTTCTAGAACTACAGTACCGCACAGTTTTAACGTGTGTAAATTTTTCATCGTGCACGATATGAAAACTACAGTCAATGACATATGCAACCTGTCATTTTTATTGCATATATAGATACTTACGTGTAACCTTTTTCTGATATATTGATGTTGTTTTGCGAAGTGTAGTGTACAAGAGTTACTTGTATTGAACTATGTAACCATTTTCTTTGTGAATGTACTACTTTTTGACATTTATTGACTCAATAGTATGCTTATGTTTGTTATTTTGTATTTTCAGTTTTTTACCCTCTCCGGAGGTCTATACCAATAAACAGTTGAACTCTCAACGACTTATCAGTACAATTGGGCATATTGCCTTTCAGTCCCATATCAAAAAGATCTTAAAAATAACATACGTCTATGCAGTGTCGTAGGCCTTTTCAAGATGAAAAAGAACGACACATGTCATGTTTCGCAAAAAAATTTTAATTTTTATTGCAATAAAAAATGGATAACATCTACTTAATTATAGTTGATTCCTTCATAGCATTTCAACCATTTTACCATAGGATTGTACAGTGAAACTTGTACTTAAATATTGCTGTTGATGGACAATCATATAATTCATATTTTAGTTTAAAACCTATTAAATTGATCATTTTTATATTAAAACCGTGTGATAATGTATAAAAGTGTAGTTTGGTAAAAGACTGTTTTGAAATTTGAATTTCCCTCTAATCAAATGTCTTACAGTTACCTCCATTTATGTAACTGAAAATCAAACATCAATTTCTGATCTAAACTGATTTCAGAACTGTTTTCTATGTCCACCTATGACCTACAGATGCACCTCCAGGCAAAACCCTTAAAAGAGAAATTTGCATGCAAGAAGAGTGACACCAGCTTTTCGTATAAAAGATCACTAATAAGACACGAACAAGCAATATGCATGGCAAAGTGTGAATCTGTAACATTTCTTTTAAATACAGATCCAACTATATGAGTCACATGACAAGAACATTAAATAATGTACATAAAACATGCCTTAAATAAACAGATAACGAAATTGACATGTTTTATTTTCACATATATGCTATAAAATGTTATATTTTTTTTTCAAAGAAAAGATACTTCATTATAAGAGAGCATATAATGTGAAACAAGAATGAGACTTGGTTATAAAATCATGCTTCTCGTTTGCATATCGGAAGTTTGTAGATTTCCGTTACCTAGTAAAGATAAAGGTAAAACAATAATGCACAAAATGTTAGAACACTTTGAGAAAGAAGATTTAACTTCATAAATATACATTTGTTAAAAAAGAACTCACCAAGAAATCCTGACAGACTGGTAAAAACTTGTACACAATGCTTATTACCACAAAATACGGATCAAGTTTGATTTTCAAGAATTATGCTCCTTGATAAATGAAAAATACTGACTGTTCTCGTTTCTGTTCTCTACAATAAGTTTGCATTAACCAAATTCTATGAAACTTACACACGTGACTAATTAATATGACTACAAAACTATGACCAAGTACAAATTTAGGTAGGGTCACTTTTATGTACTTTTATATGATATGCAAGCTGGTTCAATATCTAAAGCTGTTTCCCACCGACACATTCCCCATTTACTTGAATCATGCTTTTTTTTTTAAATGCTCTCTGAAATCTTGTTATGAAGCATAATACAATTTATAACTATTTATAGCTACTCAGTGAAACTGAAGAAGATCCTGGAGACATGGAACTTCCTAGGCTGCCAAGACACCTATTTTGGGCGTTTCAAGCCAGACCTGGGAAGAGATACAATTCTTCTAACAGCTCAACTAGTAAGTTAATGTATTTAAACAATATGTTACCTAAACGTTTTTAAGCATAAATTAATTTAAAGTCATATGAAATATTAAATTAAACAAAAACATTGTAAGGGTTCTGCGCCTACTTTTGCTGTAAATCCATAAAATCGCAGGCTAAAATAAATTGATAAAAATATGTCTGTCAAAACTATCTTTTGATTGTAAGAAGCTTCTTTCTAAAGTTTTTTAAAACTCCAGGATAGTTTATGAATCTAATAATGATTTAAAAATTTTAACTTTATTTTACAATGTACATGTAACAATACAATAAGGTATAAACAAAAGATTTTTATAAATATTTTCTTTTTGTCTTTATTTTAGCACAAGAAAACTTTTCAACAAATTCAAGCAGCAGTTATAAAAGGAAAAACATATCAACCACAAATTGAAGAAAATGTGTCGGTAAGAGACATTGAAAAGATTCCAACTAAATATTCTTTGGAAGGCATAGACAATTATGTTGTATTTGATTTAGAAACAACTGGGTTATCCTCAATGCTCTTCAACTTTGTACTTGTTTGGCTTTATAAATATTTTGATATGAGCGTCACTGATGAGTCTTATGTAGACGAAACGCGCGTCTGGCGTACTAAATTATAATCCTGGTACCTTTTAGAACTATTATCAAGAACCTCTGATATAACACATATAACAGCATATGATGGAAAGAACATGCTAAGTCTGTATGTGTCTCCACGACAATCTATTTCATCAAAGGCCAGTGATGTTACCGGCATTAATTTCTCTTTTGACAGAGACCAACAGTATTGCCATGGTGTTCCAGTTGAAAGCGTTAGTATAAGGACAGCATTACTTCAACTAATTGAATTGATACAGAAAAAAATCGTCATGTGCTTGTTGTTCATAACATACATTCGTATGATGAACATGTACTAAAAAATTTATTGCACGAGTTTAATCTGCTGTGTTCTGTTGATAACCTAATTTATGGATGCATTGACACTTTGAAAATTGCAAAACGTGAAATACCAAAAGCTGATGTACAAAATTATAAGCAGCAAACATAAGTGCAAAAGTTTCTGGAGATTGTTTATGATGCTCATAACTTTGAGGAGGATGTTAGAATTATATACAAATTGTTCCATCTTAAGCTGAAAAAGACATTATCTGCAAAGGATTTATTTCCGATTATTTATTGGTCAATTGTAGAGGGGTTTTCTAGTGTCATTTTTCATAAAGTTTTATCAAAAGACACTGCAAGGAAACTTTCCTGGTCCCGTGTATATCTGCGTCCAATCGTTTTTCGTTTTGAAATATCAAAAACAAAAAACAAAAAACGAAAGTGATTTCATTTTTCGTTTTTGATTTCTTAAAAACCAAAATGAAAAACGAAAGTGTTTTCATTTTTCGTTTTTGATTTCTTAAAAACCAAAATGAAAAACGAAAGTGTTTTCATTTTTCGTTTTTGATTTCTTAAAATCCAAAATGAAAAACAAAATAGTTTCGTTTTTCATTTTTGATTTCACAAAACAAAAAACAAAAGTATTTTCATTTAGTGTATTTAATTTATCTTTCCCACACTGTTTATATGTCATTCAAAAAATGACAATGTTGATATTTGTCATTCTTTTAAAGGTTAATCAGAGATAAAATTATAACAATGTTGTCGATTTTTGTTACATATTTTAATATCGAAATCAAAAAGGGTGAACACAGTTTGTTTTAAGTATGCATAAAGCACTTTCTTTTTATTATTGTTAGTTTTTGACAATACAACTGGTGCGAAATTTAACGAGTACGAAAACATGGCGGCATTAGAAACATACGTTACTGAGGTTCAAGAAATGGTTATGCAAGGGATGTCACACAAAGACATCGCTATTTCTTTAGGCAGACAATTTCAAATCGAAAGAAGGTGTTCCGAGAGAAGCGTCAGAAGACTGTTCTGATCATAACATTAAAAAAGACATTATGTGTGACGCAGAGCTTCAGTTTAAAGTCTCTTCTGAAATTCAGCAGGTATTTGTTTACAAGAACATGAACATGTAGTAACGTTTAAAAGTACTTTCGATATATTTCATACAAAAACGCAATTCTTGTTGTGTAATTACTAACTTAAATTAATGGGTTTCTAGTTGAATTTTTTGAACAAACTAAAAAGCGGAAGGCCATACGAAGACTATAGTTGTTACTTTCTTTCATTTTGGTCTATTGTGGAGAGTCGTCTCATTGGCACATCTTCTTTTTTAATAAACTGTTTTATTGCGATTGATTGTATACAGATTAAAATTGGAAATATATCTGACATAAAGGGACTAGGGGGGGGGGGGACTGGGCTGGGGGTCAGGCAGAATTATAAGTGCGGATTTATATTCATTGTCATCTACGAATATTTATTTTTCTTTCGTCTTTGTTGCGCGTAATTTTTTAAAACGTTTTTTTAGGATTGTTTCATAATATTAAGGTACGCACATTATTGTCGCATTGATGTGTCGAAATAATGCACACAGCAATGTTAAGCAACTCTGCTAAAAATCTAAACAGATTACCTACCCAGCGGGCACATGACGTTGTTTCAACGTTGAAAAATTGTTGAATTTTGGTTGAGTTCGTCGTAATTATTTTCAACGTCAAATATTCAACAACATTTCAATGTTGGTTCAACGTCTTAATTTCAACGTTGAAATTTCAACAGAAAGTTGATGTTGAAAAAAAATTCTTTAATATTGAATTCATTACCATGTCAAAAAGTTGCTTATGTTGGCTTTTAATTGCATATAACTTTTTAATTACATTCTTTTTGACATGCACCCCAAGGGTGACTGGGGTATAGAAATATGGTCACTTGGTCTTCTCCCGACCGGCAGTAAAACGCTTGCTGAAGTGGGGCGTCCGTTTGGCTGTGCGGGATGTATCAAGTTCGCAGTCACGTCCGTCAGAAGGGGACGTTAAATCCGATGCCTCGTGTAAAGAGAGTGCACGTTAAGAACCCTTGCAACAACTCTTTGAGGGGTCCGTAAGTGGCCTGTTGCAAGGCAAAATTTCTGTCCCTATCCAATATACCCTCATTTTCCAGTGGCAGTCCAAATTTCCACGACCATCATCCTAGATGGCCTCTTACAACAACCTACTTATTGTATTTATTGTGAACTTGTTCTCGTCCTGAATATGCATGAAATATTTGCCACTGGACGTTAAGCAACCATCAATCAATCAATCAATCTTTTTGACATGATTTCTGTATAGAGTGTACACTAAACCTGCTATCGGTGTATTGATAATTTTTCCACATTTTACTGTAAATTTGTCAATTTTTTTTTGATAATTTATTTTATGTTACCTTAAATCGTATTTTTCATCAATATGATTTTCTAATATGTATTGATAATTAAATTAAAAGTTAACTTGAACCAACCACAGCTTTGTTCAAAAATTCAACATTTTCTCAGTTACATTTTGTCAGTAAATTTGACAATTTTTTTGATATTCATTAAGATTTTACCTTTATTGATAATTTTTCAAGATTTTACTGTAAATTTGACATTTTTTTTAGATAATTGTATATGATGTTACCTTAAATCGGTCATTTGATCAAGATGCATTTCTAATATGTATTAAAAGTAAACTTGAACTAACCACAGCTTTATTAAAAAAATGCAACATTTTCCCAGTAACATTTTTTTACTGTAAATTTGACAACTCTTTTGATAATTGTTTATGATGTTACCTTAAATCGGTCATTTGATAAATACAATTTTTTAATATGTTTTGACAATTGTATTAGAAGTAAAATGGAAACCAGTTTTATTTAAAATTGCAACATTTTCTTAGTAAATTTTACTACTTTTTGGATATTCATTCAGATATAAACTTTATTGCACCTGAGATCACCCCTAGTTTTTGGTGGGGTTCGTGTTGTTTATTCTTTAGTTTTCTATGTTGTGTCATGTGTACTATTGTTTTTCTGTTTGTCTTTTTCATTTTTAGCCATGGCGTTGTCAGTTTGGTTTAGATTTATGAGTTTGACTGTCCCTTTGGTATCTTTCGTCCCTCTTTTATTGATAATTTTTCAACATTTTACTGTAAATTTGACATTTTTTTTGGTAATTGTATATGATGTTACCTTAAATCGGTCATCTGATCAAGACATTTTTCTAATATGTATTGACAGTTGTATTAGACGTAAAATTAATCAAACCACAGCGTTATTAGTTTTGATATATATTTTGTTAGTTTAATAATTTAGCCACCTTTTGGATTATTGTATTAGATGAAACCTTCAGTTAACCAATTTTTTGGAATATTTGTATAGAGTGTACACTAAACCTGCTATCGGTGTATTGATAATTTTTCCACATTTTACTGTAAATTTGTCAATTTTTTTTGATAATTTATTTTATGTTACCTTAAATCGTATTTTTCATCAATATGATTTTCTAATATGTATTGATAATTAAATTAAAAGTTAACTTGAACCAACCACAGCTTTGTTCAAAAATTCAACATTTTCTCAGTTACATTTTGTCAGTAAATTTGACAACTTTTTTGGTATTCCTACAGATTTTACCTTTATTGATATTTTTCCGGATTTTACTGTAAATTTGACATTTTTTTTGATAATTGTATATGATGTTACCTTAAATCCGTCATTTGATCAAGACATTTTTCTTGTATGTATTGACAGTTGTATTAGACGTAAAATTATTCAAACCACAGCGTTATTATTTTTGATATATATTTTGTTAGTAAAATTTAGCCGCTTTTTGGATTATTGTCTTAGATGAAACCTTAAGTTAACCAGTTTTTTTTAATATTTGTATAGAGTGTACACTAAACCTGCTATCGGTGTATTGATAATTTTTCCATATTTTACTGTAAATTTGTCAATTTTTTGATAATTTATTTTATGTTACCTTAAATTGTATATTGGATCAAGATAATTTTCTAATATATATTTACAATTAAATTAAAAGTAAACTTGAACCAACCACAGCTTTATTAAAAAATTTCAACATTTTCTCAGTTACATTTTTTCAGTAATTTGACAACTTTTTTTGATATTCATTCAGATTTTACCTTTATTGATAATTTTTCAAGATTTTACTGTAAATTTGACATTTTTTTAATTTTAGTTTCTTGTGTATAATTTGGAGTTAAGTATGACTTCCATTATCACTGAACTAGTATACATATTTTTTAAGGGGCGAGCTGAAGGACGCCTCCAGGTGCGGGAGTTTTTCGCTACATTGAAGACCCATTGGGGCCTTCGGCTGTTGTCTGCTCTATGGTCTGGTTGTTGTCGCTTTGACATCAATACTATATCGGCGTTTCCACTTTATAGTAGAAGAATTTTAAATAAACATCGTATACCTTTATATAAGATCTATATTTCTGTCTCTTGTGACAGCCCCACGTAACGTTGGTTCTTTCTGCAAGAATGAAACAGACGAGGTGATGTAATCATTGGACGTCATTGTTTACGTTGTAATTGCAGATTCAAGCGTTAAACGTCATGCAAGCGTTCAATTAACCACCTATAATACCGTAGCGCCGACACGCATGAAAAGTCGTAAATGATCCCTATTAATTGTTTAATTACTACTAGAATTAAATATTAATTAGTATAATAATTTTCATGGTTATTAATATAAGTGAGATAAGTCATACAAATCTAATCTTGAAATTCATCCAATTTCTTTCTTAATTTTCGGAACACATTTTAGAAAAAAATGTGACGTCACTTTGAGCGTTGTACTGACTAGGGCTAAGGTGGGCTGTGATTTTGTAATGTATTCGTTTTTGTTCTATAGCTAGTCACCACTTCAGTTTAATCATGTATATCTATTATATAGTCATTTTATAAAATTTACTGTTTGCAAAACTATGTATTATTCATGATAAAAATGATTTTTTTTGTCCCAGGCGGAAAACCATGGCCTCACAACCTTTTTGGAACTTTTGGTCCTCGACGATCTTCAACTTTGTAGTTGTTATGGCTTTTCAAACTTTTTACATCCGAGCATAGTTTTTGGTGGACGTAGCGCGCGTCTTGCGTATACAAATATTTTTTAACCTGATACCAATTGATGGTTTGTTTCTCTTTCCTATACTTTCTCCCATTTATTATCTGTTTATCTATTGTAACCCTATCGTGTAATGTTGTCATTTAAATGTTATAATTAACACTGCCATTAAAGAGGGAGGTTTGACATGCCACAAAACCAGGTTCAACCCACCATTTTTACATAAAATGCCCTGTACAAGCCAGGAAAATGGCCATTGCTACATTAAAGTTCGTTTCTGTGTGTGTTACATTTCGCTGTTGTGTCTCTGCTTTGTTGTAATTCTTTATATTTGATACGTTTCCCTCAGTTTTAATTTGTAACCCGGATTTGTTTTTTCTCTATCGATCTATGGAATTTTGAACAGCGGTATACTACTGTTGCCTTTTTTTATGGTAAGAACTTGACCTCAAATCAGCAGTTTGATATGTACGGCAACCTTTTCTGTAGTTTTTATTTCTTTTTTTCTGTTTGTTCATAGACCAGATGTCGCTGTTCTCTGTAAAATGATATCTGCGCAAGATTTAAATTTGCATTTGAAAAATGTGATCATGGGTTACACATCCTTTTGTCCTTTCAACATTTATACTTGGGACAGATATATTTTCAGTGGATTCCTATACTGCAGTTACAGGTCTGTTGGGTAGTCCATCTGTGGTATTGAGAGTCAAAGAGTTAACCATTTTCATTGGAGAAAGAGGTGTTCTTGTAAGTGCAACAGAAATCATTTGTGACTGGACATCGATAGTATTTGCACCATTATCTTCATCAATCAAGAACAAGGGGGTTAAAAACCTTAGCGTGTGAGTTCGTTTTTCTCAAGTCTTGTTTTCTTTAATGTTTTGTAGATTGGTGGTTCTTACGCATGACTTTGTCGGTCGTCAAGGGTGACCGGGGAAACGAAATATGGTCACTTGGTCTTCTCCCGACCGGCAGTAAAACGCTTGCCGAAGTGGGGCGTCCGTTTTGATGTGAGGGATGTTTTTCTTTGTCTAATATGTTCTCCTATTTATTTGTATTGTAGTCCTGTAATATCATGTTGTCATTTCAATGTTATATTTAACTTTGCCATTAAAGTGCGAGGTTTGGCATGCCACAAAACCAGGTTCAACCCACCACTTTTATTCCCCTTTAAAAGTGTCCTGTACCAAGTCAGGAAGATGGCCATTGTTATATTATTGTTCGTTTATGTGTGTGTTGCATTTTAACGTTGAGTCGTTTGTGTTTTCTCTTATTTTTGAGATATTGAGATAAGACGTGGCACGGTTCTTGTCTATCCCAAATTCATGTATTTGGTTTTCATGTTATATTTGTTATTCTCGTGGTGTTTTGTCTGATGCTTGGTCCGTTTCTGTGTGTGTTACGTTTCGGTGTTATGTCGTTGTTCTCCTCTTATATTTAATGCGTTTCCCTCGGTTTTAGTTTGTTACCCCGATTTTGTTTTTTGTCCATGGATTTATGAGTTTTGAACAGCGGTATACTATTGTTGCCTTTATTTAAGTTCGCAGTCACGTCCGGTCAGAATGAAGACGTTAATCTTACCTCAGTAACATACTTTAAAACTAATGAAATCAACTACTTTTGAGATCATGAACAAATTGAAATAATTCTTAAATGTAATATAAGTGAAAAATGGAATCTGTTTTTAGAAGACCAATGGAAACCAATAAAATCTTAAAAGTGGAACGATAACTCCAAAAATATATCAATTAAAACCCTTCTGAATATTTTATCAATGATATTTTAAACTTTGAATCGAAGGAATATAGTGGAAATCAAAATGGGATAGATCAGGCAGCTAATGAGCTTGATTTAATTTTATGCAACTTAACAGAAAAATCTTGTACACAAAGACATGCAACAGGTATACCAAACTTTGACAAAACATGTACGTTTCATTTATTGTTAGATATTTTTAACGTCAATTGAGAACATTTGACCAGTTGATGTTCTTATAACATTACTTGTATGATGTGAAATTCATTATGTCTGCAATCAAGGTTTTTGAAAGTTGTTTCATATGAACAATATCAACAAAGCGAATTATCCTGTATTCATACAATTATTATAAATGACAGGTATACAAATATTTTCTTGCTTGATTTGTACTTGTAAAATTCTCCGATTTTTCTATGTTGAACAGTCGGTGGCAAGAATATTGCTTTTAAAGTAATAGTTTATCTACATGTATGATCCTCTTCGTGGTCCGCGTTTTAGCTATGTCGATTACTTGTGAATATTAGAGACAATGATTCATATTTCAACAACTAAAGTTTCAAGAGTTGAGTGTGAGCTTTTGGATAATAACAATAAATGTACATTGTCGGAAAATATAAAGTAATTTGTTCCCGCTACGAAACAGAAGAATAACTCGGAGAGAGGGAATAGGCTCGCTTTTGTCCTGTTTATATAGATCAAATAAATACGATTTTACATCTTCAACAATGCATTTTTTTTCCATTTTAATCGAATAATGACTACCTATTTTGGCTTAAAAAAATAAATTTTGTTTAACAGGACTTTAGGAATCAGCACTGTTTCTATTGACCAGGTATCATGTCAATATCTTCTCTAATATCTTTTTCATGATTTTTTGTTATTGATCTATAGAGATCAAATAGCCGCCATTTTAAAATGTCCGCCTCTTCCGCCACTTAAAATGTTGTCAATGACATATACTACTACTATGCCAATTTTCATGCTTCTACCACAATCTGACCAATTTTGTTGAAAATCTGTTCAAATTGACTGGACTAATATAAATTGATCATTATTTGAAAAATATGAGCATTTAATATAATAAAATGAATACATATTAAGAGTTTATTCTAAATACATGTACTTGTTTGAAAGATAAAAAAAAATGTCTCAAAAAGCAACAATAACTTGATAAAAATATGATTTACATGACATTTATCAATCTGATGATGTTAAATTTAGTATCTATATCATACGTGGCTGCCTAATATTCACAAAATTATATTAGACTTCATTTTGGTCAGTGATGATATAATTGTTCCATAGAGTGAATCATTTTAGAAAAAGAGGATTATAAGGATAATATATAATAGAAATGAAGAGAAAAATATTGTTTTTTGTTTCAGACCAGAATTCAGCCATACTATCTGATGTACCACTTCTTACTGAATTACATTGCCTGATTTGTCTCTTTACGTAAAACAGTGCCTACGAAATAAGGAATCGGCTTAAGTTTGGAATAAGGCTGTAGATGATGCGGCTAACTTCTACCTGGCATTCTATTCCAATGATGTAGACAATCAAAAAGCTTACAGAATAATTGGGCAGAAGGTTAACAGAGCATTTCCAGATATCTAAGGAGAAGAACTTGCATGGGTAAGAATAGTATTTTTTTTTTATAAACAGTTCCAATATTACCAAGAATTAATTAAGATACAGCAGAGAAACCCAGAATTTTTGATCTGGTCTCTTTTTAAGCTATATTTTTCCGCAAGCAGAATTATTTTTAAGGCTAACTCCGCAAGCAAAATTATTTTTAAGGCTAACTTGTGTGTATCAGTCTGCACTGTGCCAACTTTTTAATATGCCTTTTAACTGCCCATTATGTGTCTAGACCGTTGATTTTCCCCGTTTGAATTGTTTTAAACTAGTAATATTGGGGCCTTTTATAGCTTCTTGTTCGGTGTGAGCCAAAACTCCGTGTTGAAGGCCGTACATTGACCTATAATGGTTTACTTTTTTAAATTGTTATTTGGATGGAGAGTTGTCTCAATGGCACTCACACCACGCCTTCCTATATCTATTCATTGACATTTTCTAATTTCAGTCATATTTTACCAGATCATTGTATTTTGTATCAACGAAATTACCTCGGTTAACGACGTTTTATTAATTGTATTATATATTATACAAGTATAGTATGTATGTGGTTGATACAAGGATATATCGATTTGAAAGATATATTGACGGAGAACGAAGTCAAAAATAATTGGTATGCAGTTGTATAAGTATTGTCACATCTTATTACCGTGGATATTATTTGGATCCACCCTTCAGTTCATGTCTATTGACTTTGGAACTTTGCTCATGTATAAGTTAGAGATTATGTCAGCTTAGGAGTAGCCACTAATGATATTTCGTATGCAGTTGTATAATCATTGGCATAGCTCAATTCAAGTGAGATCATTAGGTACCCCCTTAGTCATGGTCATTTGACTTCGAATAAAAAAAATGCTTAAGTTTACATGTATTAGTTTGTGGTAAGACTGGTTTATGGGGAACGAATAGTGGTAAGTCAATGATAATTGGTATGCTGTTGTATTAACTTTGGCACATCTCATTTCCATGGAGGTTATTTTACCACACCTTTGGTTTTGGTTACTTGACTTTAAATTTTGCTTAGTGGACATGTATTTTAGTTTGTATTATGGGAACTATTTATGATAAGGCAATGGTATTTGGTATGCAGTTGTATTAGCATTGGCACATCACATTTCCAGGGAGATTGTTTAGTCATGGTTCCTTGACATATAGTATTTGACAAGCTTACATGTTATAGAGTTGCTATTTTAATTTCAACATTTGCATTATCATGCTTGTCGAAATTACAAAAAAAAAAAAAAAGCGAGACACATCTCTGTGACAACAGTTAATTATTGTGTACTGTTTTTCTGTTTTAATCTCATATAGGATTGATAATATCCCGATGCGGTATGGGCTATACTTCTTGTTGAAGGCCATACACTTACTTTATATAGTTTTTAATAACTTAAATAAAATTGGTTTCATTTCTTTTAATGTACTTTTTTATGTGTAATGTTATGCACTGTATCTTTGATATACCAACCAGTTAATGTTTTATACAATTGTATGCCAAATAATGCTAAATAATTTATAATGTATGCAAACCTTTTCTTTTCCATGTTTGCATATACTGAGCACTGATATTTAATATGTAATTTTTATTTTTTATTCTTTTGTGAAGATGAGTACACGGTTTTATTTTGCTTCCAAAATCATAATAGGTCTACACTTAAAATATTATCTACAAGTCAGTGTTTTAATTTAAAATATGTTTATCATGTATATGTCCTATTGTAGCTTTTGGTGTATTTATTTGCAAAATAATTCATTATTTTTTTAATGAAATTAAAATAATAATTTACAATGTTTGAGTTTTCGTGTGAATAAAATACTCTTTTGAACGTTTTATCGATAACCACTTTTCCTGTAGTGATATTATTATAAATAGATATCAGAACGCGGACGTGATAGAAAGCTTATTTTGTTGAGACGATAGCCAAGAACAGTTGCGGCAAACGATTAATGGGAATGAAAAAGGCGAGTTAAGAATGAGTTATACCTAATATTTGCATCACATACTGCTTGAACATTCAAGGCATGATATTGCTTCCTACAAACAAATGCTAGCTCATCATCCTTTGGGGCTATCATCGGAATTAATATCCCATTTTTGGCGCCGACAACATTCCGGGTATGTCATGGAAGTCATCTTCGGTTTTTTGCAGTTCTTCTACCGGAAAATTGATCAAATTGCCCATCCTCTTGACTATGGAAGTGCTAACAGATGCAATGCATCTGCTAGCACTTGCCCTGCTCACACCATATAAGTCGGCCAGTTCTAATAGCGCAATGCTAATAAAACCCGAGTTTCAGAGGTAAGTGCGTGCGACCTGTTTGTTTCATGTTGGATGCTTGTGCTACTGCCGAAGTAACTTCATTAATACTATTCCTGTCAAGTCTATATCTGGATATAATTTCAGTTTCATTATAATAATCATCAAAAGTACTAATTGTGGTTCTGATATTGAAGATTCGTCTGCTTCTTCTCATATTTGCAATATTTTCATCAATTACAATGAACGCTGCCGCCATCCTAGAAGTTAGATATAGTTTAATTCATATTCGCGGAAAAAACTACGATCGAGTTACGACTGGGTACAGCTGTAGTAAGTTACGCCAGGATTTACGCATTATTTACGATCATCTTAACTTACGACGGCTTTGTGAAACGGCTGTAAGTTCTAGGATTTATTTACGATGACACGTAGACTTACGAAGGCTTTGTGAAACGGTGGCCTGGAGCGGCAGACTTTTGGAGTGATGAGTGCTCAATGTGAACAGTATTGCAAAGCCTGCAATTTTCCAAAGTGTGTTGTTTTTTCTCAGGCTCTGGTAGTTTTTGTCAATTTTTAAAAGAAAAGTACTCCAGAAATTTATTTTGTTGTCTTTCTTTGTTGTTGTTCCAATACTTTTTCTCCGTGCTGTAGCCCTAAAGCCTTTTATATCTCAAACTAAAATCCTTGAAGTTCATAGTCATCTTTGGATATTGGTCTATGAATATTTCATAATTTTTAAATCTGTCTTGGAGATTGATATGGCTTGAGTAGATTGGTTTCTTTTTGTTTTCCTTTTTCTCCTTCCAGACATTTATTGAGGAAAGGTCTTTGGTTGCCCTTGTTATAATAAATTTGCCAAAGTTACAAATGTGCATTGTGTGGTTTATTTACATCTACCTAATAATTATAAAATCATGTATTCTTGAGGCTGTATTGTAGAATTTAAATACTTGTCGTTTTTTTATTGTGTGTTCATGTTCACAATTAACTTTATGGAGAAAAATTAATTTGGATTTTTTTCAGATAAGCACAATGCCCATCACAATAGTATATTATTGAAATATAATTCAATATTTACAGTCAACAGGCTGTGAGTTTGGGAATTTCATGGCAAGATGGCTTGATTTTAGCTTCCTTACAATTTATTTGATTTATATATTTGGATGAGGTGTGATTGTGATTATTAAGATAATTACTGTATGGTGGTGTTGTCTAGATTACATATAAAATAGAATTTTAGGATGCTCACCGGTGAAAAACTGTTCGATTACTGGCAGTAAGAAGATTAATAAAACATTTACTGGCTAGTTTTTGCCTTAAAGGTGGTGTCTTCTGTTTGAAGGCAACAAAATTCAGGAAACAGTTTTTCATTATCAAATCTAATTGTGGCAATTGTTGATGCAAGCATCGTGTTGGTTGTTAATTATCTGAAGACAATAAAAGAGAAATTATTAATGTGTATAATACAATAATTCATGAATGTGACCTTCCGAATTAGACTATTTACGGGATTTGTTATCACATAAGCATCACGACTAGTGCGACATGTGGAGCAGGATCTGCTTACCCTTCCTGAGCACCCGAGATCACCCCTAGTTTTTGGTGGGGCTCGTGTTGTTTATTCTTTAGGTTTTTATGTTGTGTCATGTGAACTATTGATTGTGTTTTTCATTTTTAGGCATGGCGTTGTCAGTTTATTCTAGATTTACGAGTTTGACTGTCCCTTTGGCCTCTTTCGTTCCTATTTTTAAAGAAAAATGGAAAGGAGCCAGTGTTCTCTACAGGACCTTCATGTTAATCTTATGTCTGGCGTACTAAATTATAATCCTGGTACCTTTTATAACTAATTATATTCGTAACTGTGATGTTATCTGAAGTTTTCTTACAAATTATGTTAAGGATGTGATGCTACAATTTTGGATTAAAAAAGATGGTTTATCATAATCCACTATTTACCAGGATGCTAAATTCAGAGTGGATCCAACATTGAAGAAGAGTGTATTCCCATTGAGCATGACAATTAAAATGCTGATTCCCTTTAACTTTGAGCAATGCAGTATATATCAGTTTAGGCAGCGAAATAGCAGCTTCATGTAAGGAGGACAACTCTGTAGTTGACCTTCATTGTACAATTGAGAAAGTAATCGGGAAAATAGTAGATCTAGTTGAAATTTTACGATTTGCCAAAGATAAAGTACTGACAGGAAGACAACATGGTTACCGAGCTTAAAGATGACACAAATTTTATCTTGGGAGACAGGAATAACATCCTGGGAACCTTTTTTGGAGAGATAAAGAGTGGTGTAGAGTTTTATGGAGAAGTACGTATTTTATCTGTGACAAAAAAAATCTACATTTTTAATTCATTTTAATGTCGCCTGTTTTTGCTCAGAAGCGGCATATATATGTAGGTATCACTTTGGTACCATACATAGTTCTGCATCGGGGTCACACAATTTTTCGTTTAAGGAACTTTATATGGATATTGGAAGATGTGGTATGAGTGCTAATAAGACAACTCTTCATCTTCATATGGGTAGATAACATAAACCTCCGTTCATTAATTTCCTGTAAAGTTACGATTCTGGCTCATTGACTGTAATGATGCAAGCCTGGAATTAATCCATTCCTGTTTGTATATTTTCATAAAAACCAGATGCTTCGCAGGGCGCAGCTTTATACGACCGCAGAGGTTGAACCCTGATCGGTTGGGGCAAGTATGGACACAACATTCAAGCTGGATTCAGCTCTAAATTTGGATTGTGATTAAATAGTTGAAAGTAAAATCACATAAATACTGAACTAACAGAGGAAAATTTATTCGGAAAGTTCATAATCACATGGCAAAATCAAATAACAAAACGCATCAAAAACGAATGGACAACAACTCATATTCCAGACTTGGTACAGGCATTTTCAAATGTAGAAGTTATCAAAGGTACCAGATTTTAATTAAGCACGCCAGATACGCGTTTCGTCTAAATAAAACTCGTCAGTGAAAATGGTGGATTAATTCTCCAAAGGGTGTTGTTTTTTCTCTGGCTCTGTTAGTTTTCGTCAATTTTTACAAGAAAAGTATTCCAGAAATTTATTTTGTTATCCTTCTTTGTTGTTGTTCCAATATTTTTTCTCCGTGATGTAGCCCTGAAGCCTTTTATATCTCAAAGTAAAATCCTTAAAGTTCATAGTCATTTTTGGATATTGGTCTATGAATATTTCATAGTTTTTAAATCGGTCTTGGGAGACTGATATGGCTTGAGTAGATGGGTTTATCTTTGTTCTCTTTTTTTCTTTCTTCAGGCATTTATTGAGGAAAGGTCGTTGCCCCTCTTATAATAAATTTGCCAAAGTTACAAATGTTCATTGTGTGGTTTATTTACAGCTACCTATTAATCTGTGTATATATCTGTTTATTGAATAAATGCATAAATTAACATAATAATTTTACAATACATCATACAAAATAAAACAACAAAAGAACAAAACATTATATACATGTAGTTGTTGAGTCCACCCTCCACGACCATGACTTTTTAACAAATGGGGCATTATACTGCATAATTGACGTTATTTATTTTTATCTAAAAATCTAGAAAACAAAAGCAACAATTTTCATACACAAAAAAAATGTGTCTACACTCCTGCATTTTTTCGTCGAATTGTGGTACACGTTCCTGCATCTTTATATACTTTTCATACGTATCTTTTAAAAGTTCTGAAATAGGTAACCTCTTTGGTTGGGTTGGGCCGTTATTTTTATCATCTTGTACATTTTCATTAATCCCCTGATCAATCAAGTAAATGGTTGGTTTAAGGTTACATCTAATACAATAATAATATGTTATTTTGGCAGCAACACTTTGCATACTTCATAGTCTATTCCGACTTCTTCATCTTCCTGATCAGTGTTGTTTATAAAACGAAAACTTCTACCAACAATTTCTATTATAAGTGTGTTTGTGGGACCTTTTACTCTACCCACCATCAGCGATAACAGTAATGTTTGGTTCACCTTCATTAAAGTTGTTGTTTTCAATGACAATACGTCTTTCTTCTAGTACTGTATGCCACATATTATTTATCTCTTCTTTAATACTGCTGAAAAGTAGTTTGTCCCTAAAAGTTCATTTAAATGAGATGGCCCATTCCCAGTAACCATACTTCACCACACAGATTTACCTTTACAACAAACCGATTGATTTTGTGATTAGATGTTTGTAATCTTTTACTTGTGTTCATGGTGTGTATATAATTACACCCTTTACATTTAACGGCAAGGACACAGGCTATCCCATAAGATTTCATTTCAGTTAAGTCGGTGTATGGAGAAATACCCTTTGACAACCGCACGGGAATGATTGCTTTTGACAAATACAGTGATCCTAAAAATATTGGAAACTGAATTTAAATATTCTGGTTTTTCCCTGCTTTTATGATCATACAATAATAAGTTTTACAAATATCTATATTATGCCTCTGTCTTTTTAAAGTAAAATATATAAGCTCACTAAGTTTCTAATAGTTGTTTTCGAACAACATTTAAATTATTAATTAAATTGCTCACTTGATTAATCAAAGTACTGAAGTACTGAACATCAGAGGAAATCAAGTTATGTTGAATTATTAATAAATGACAGGTGTTTATATTATACCTACTAGACATATATGTTCACCATACAATATAGTACAAATATTTAATATAATTTGCTATCATATCTGAGATACTGACTTGGAACTAGGATACTTAACTTTGTGAATTATCAATGATTACATGGTCAAATGAGAACTGTTAGATTGTCATTATGACCATATAGTTGCACACATACAAAAATCGTTAGCGTATAACTTATAATAGAGAATCAACAAGTCACGTTTCTGAAGGGATTTGCTGAGCTGATTAATTAACTAAACAGGTTGGATAAAAAGTAGAGCATGAACAAGAACTTGTATGTTGTCATACTGTTGTGAAGAGAATTCGCCACGATGTCGGTGTCACTCTGGTCGCCTAACATGTTTACTATGGAAACGACAGAACGGCGGAGATTGTCTAAAGCATTTCCCATAGAAAACCAGCGGACTTTGTGAATGTCAAGCGGATTTATTTATCAACGGATCATCTATAATTAGTTGCCATGATCGTAGTTCAACAAGGTTTGTAGGTGAACGTTTGTAATACGAATACAGTGCTAACAATGCTTTCTAAAAGTTTAATGTCGGGAATTTCTTTTGCCGTGTCGACACAGGCTTATGCTAGGCGATGAGCTACGCAATGAACCTCTACTAAGTGTGGAGAAGTGTCTTTTAAAAGTTGAGATACACCTCAATGCTGTCCTATCGTAACCGACGCACCATCAGACCCCATGCCGAATATTTTAGACAAGTCTACACCAAATGACTTTAAATAGGCAATTATATGTGCAGTAATTGACACGATGGTACCATAAGACAAGTTCAAAAGTTTTGTATAATTTATTTTCAGTTCACTAGCTTTGAGGTATGATAAGTACAAAATTAAAGGTTTTTGCATAGCCAGATCAGTTGACTCGTCGATCATAATTCCTACGGCAGGACTTAACTTAACGTCAGACATCACCTCTTGCTCTATATTATCGGAATTTATAAGTTCTCTTGGTATAATTTAGAAGTGATCACTGCACCATTCTTCACCTTCTTTTCTATTTTTTTTTTTTCAGGAATTGAATTAAGTTGTCAAATTCTATACAAGTTTCTTTTCAGATGAAATGAATACAAGTTCTCTCAATACGGCAACATTGGTCATTTTTTTTAATCATGAGTACCTACAAAATTAAATATCTTTTTGTTATATGTGTTGATGGGTTGGTGTCTAATTTTCCTACACCCATATTTTTTTTTTTTACCAGAACGGGAATATTGGTCAACTCTGTTGAATGTTAATTTCAAAGGCGTGTGTCAACAATACATTTGAAGAATATGTCTTTTCTGTTCCTGCTTGAACTTGTTGGATAGCTGACATTGAAATGTACCCTACATTTATTTATTTTCAAAAGCAGATCCCTATAATGATCCTAAATGGTAGCTGCACTTTTACTATATGGGGACACAATTATAAATTTATAAACAACATACACAATACCGGTAGATTATTAGATATATTAGATTCTTAACAAAAAATCATTAACGTATGAGTTGTTGATTTGATTGTCTTATCGCTTTGCTTTATAAAATAGTACACATACTTTGACCTATAATTATTCACTTTTTACACACTGTGATTTGAATGGAGAACTGTGTCATTAAAACTCGTACCACATCTTCTTATTTCTATAGATTTAATCCGCCAATGTGACTATGAAAAACAGAAATATGGGCGCTCTTGGTTTCCCATATTTCTGTTTAAGTTTTAAATTTTTCAAACGGCAAGTAAAACCCATTCCACTCTCTCTGTTTGTTAAGAATTCTTGCCAAAACTCTACGAGGATCTTTTGGAGACTGTTGCTAGGTCATATTTATGTCTCCCCAATTTAACCTAATTTTCAAGTGGCAGTCATACTTTTCCGTATCGTTATTATGGAAGGCATCCATTACAGGAACTACCATTTATTATTCATTTAATCTCTTCCTGAACACGCATGAGGTATATGCCACTGGACACTACCATTTATTATTCATTTAATCTCTTCCTGAACACGCATGAGGTATATGCCACTGGACATTAAACCAACAGTCAATCAATCAATATATATCTGAAACAAATCCCAATGCAATTATTTGTGTACAGTTTTGGTTTGGGATTAATTAAGCAATGTAACAATCTGGAGAAAATTATCCTACTTGTCCTAAATAATTATTAAGTCTCCCAAACAAAGTTTGGAGACTTATTGGTTTTGCTCAGTTCTTATTATGGCACCCTCAACGGAGTTGGGGTGACATCTTGTTATTCTACGTTTCTTTTTTTTCTTTTTATTATTTTTATTCTTCCACACATTTTGTCCACGCTATTTCTCGTAATTGGTCAGACCCATGTTGATGGAACTATACCATAATATGAACCGCCATGTGGAGTTGTGCAAGAGACATTGGAATGGTAAAAAATGGCCGCCGTTACCATGGAAACTGCAAAAATGTAAAAAAAAATCCAAATTCTAAATCTTTTATTATAAGAGCCAACCTAATGAAACTTTATGTAAATGTTGGCAGTGGTGCCCTGAGGTACCAACAGGACTTAGCTTCTGCAAAATCTGTACCATTGCCATGGAAACTGGAGAAAAGTTTAACATTGAACCTATGGGAAAAAAACATCAAACCAGCCTTTTCTAAAGGAATATAAGATCAAACTCAAAGAAACTCTATGTATATATAACATGGCATAAGTCGATATTGAAACTGTTGTTGGAATTTTCAAAATGGACACCGTTACCATGGAAACAGCAAAAATGTCCAAAAATCTCAAAATGCTCCAAACTAAATAAAACTCATTATAAATGACCAATGGCAAGTAAAGATTAGACTTTTGATTTCAGAATTTCCAAAATGGCCGCCGTTGCCATGGAAACAACAAAAATTTCAAAATCTTCAAAATGCTCCAAAATTGAGGAAACTTAACAACAATGTTATTAAACATCTGTAGATGCGGTCTTTAACTTTGGAATTTTCAAACTGGCTGCAGTTTAGTGGCAATGTGGGAAGGGTGCCATCCGCTATTGCTTGCAATGGCAAATCTAGTTATTTTTATTATTCTTCTTCTTCCTCTTCTTCCGCCGCTTTAAAAAATGAACTTGTCCGCAGCGTTTCTCCAAAACCGCTTGTCAGATTGACTTAGGATTTCATAAAATGGTAGACTAATATGTCTAGGTGAGCCATCAATCTTTTGTTTGTGCATTGGGGTCTGTTAAGGGGTATTTTGGGGGGTAGAAAGCAGGGAGGGTTTTACTATAGAACCCTATGGGATTTTATTTTCAAATTTTTTTAAATGTATATAACTTGAAAACTATAAGTGATAGATACATACAGTCTTCAGAAATAATTAAAGGACAATAAAATAAATCACATGAAATATAGGGGGATGCCCTGGGGGTCATCCCCACCCCCTTCAATTTGAGAATGTGCTATTATCTTGTAAACGGTTCAGATCCCCACCCCTAAACCATATATATTCTTGTAGGGGACAATAAAACAAATCAAATGAAATAAAAGGGAAGTCCCTGGGGGTCACCCCACCCCCTCTTGTTGGAAAACTTTTAAACGGTCCAGATCCCCACCCCTAAACCATATATATTCTTGAAGGGGACAATAAAACAAATCAAATGAAATAAAAGGGAAGTCCCTAGGGGGTCACCCCACCCCCTCTTGTTTGAAAACTTGTAAACGGTCCAGATCCCCACCCCTAAACCATATATATTCTTGTAAGGGACAATGAAACAAATCACATGCATTTAGATGGAAGTTCCTGGGGGTCACCCCTACCCCGTTCAATTTGAGAATGTACTATTATCTTGTAAACAGTCCAGATCCCCACCCCTAAACCATATATATTCTTGCAGGGGACAATAAAACAAATCAAATGAAATAAAAGGGAAGTCCCTAGGGGGTCACCCCACCCCCTCTTGTTTGAAAACTTGTAAACGGTCCAGATCCCCACCCCTAAACCATATATATTTTTGTAAGGGACAATGAAACAAATCAAATGAAATAAGAGGGAAGTCCCTAGGGGGGTCACCCCACCCCCTCTAGGTTGACAACTTGTAAACGGTCCAGATCCCCACCCCTAAACCATATATATTCTTGTAGGGGACAATAAAACAAATCAAATGAAATAAGAGGGAAGTCCCTAGGGGGTCGCCCCACCCCCTCTAGGTTGACAACTTGTAAACGGTCCAGATCCCCACCCCTAAACCATATATATTCTTGTAGGGGACAATAAAACAAATCAAATGAAATAAAAGGGAAGTCCCTAGGGGGTCACCCCAACCCCTCTTGTTTGAAAACTTGAAAACAGTCCAGATCCCCACCCCTAAACCATATATATTCTTGTATGGGACAATAAAACAAATCACATGAAATTAGATGGAAGTTCCTGGGGGTCACCCCACCCCGTTCAATTTGAGAATGTACTATTATCTTGTAAATGGTCCAGATCCCCACCCCTAAACCATATATTATCTTGTAGGGGACAATAAAACAAATCAAATGAAATGTAGGTAAAGTCCCTGGGGGTCACCACCACCCCCTCCTGTTTGAAAACTTGTAAATGGTGGAGATCCCTACTCGTAAGTCATATATATTCTTGTATGGGACAAAAAATCAAATCAAATGAACATGGGACCATATGAATGAGGAGTTATCGGAGCTTTGTTTGGGAGACTTCGTAACAGCATCCTGTTACAATTACTTCTTGTTAATATATGTATATATATATGATAATTTTTTTCACTTGCCAATATAATATTGCATTTTCTTTCTTCAAACTGTTTCTTTTTTTTTCTCTTTGTTTTTATTTTCAACAGGAAATTGATCTTTTGCGAATCATGTGTACAATTACATGCTTCTTATCTTGATATGACCAGTTACATATGGTGGTAATCATTATTAACTTTGACAGTTATTATATTACATACAAAGTGGATTATCAGCAGGAGAGATAGCAAGTTTACAATTTGAGCTGAATTTTTCCCTTAGTTGCTAAACTGTTAACAAAATATATCTTTGCATTAAATATCAAGAAATGAAATTTGGAAGTGTATGAAATATTTAGAAGTTATACATTATTTACACTAGGGACTTGGTACACACTGAAAACCAAACGACGATAACTGTGTTATTGGACCATCAACTACATTTGGTCTTGAATAGATAATTGTCTCAATTGCAAGCATTCCACATCTTGCCTGAAGAAAATGTTCTCAATAAATTTTGATTTGATAAACCTGAAATATTTACATAAATTATTCTAACTGATAAGATTTCAAATTTTTCCATTCAATATGGAGTACGGGAAAATGTCAATAATAATTTTAATGTAGAATTTAAGAAAAATAACATATTTTAGGAATAATATATAAATCTTTGTTTATGGAACCTAAACTTGACAAATATATATATACAAAACTTTCAAAATGCATTGTTAAAACATTGTCTGACCACCTTTTTGAAGGTGTTCTTTTCTATCCCATTTTTGAAACTTCCAGAGAATCTGCAAATACGTGTGTGTATCTGATCCTTATTTTATGAAGAGTTATATTTGATGTGTTTAGTACAGACTGTTATAAATCATTGATAGTGTTGAAGTAGTTAATAAATTTTACACGAGTACTTAGAATCTTCTATCCTTCATTTTCCAGTGGCAGTCCAAATTTCCCCGACCATCATCCCAGATGACCTCTATCGTAAAGTAATACATGAACATAACAACCAAGGATTAATAGAAATTAAAAATGTTCTTCACAACAAAGAAATAACCTTATTACAGGCTATATCTTCCATTAAAAACTTCTGCCTAAAGAAAAATAATAATCATGAGCTGAAACTTCAAAAAAAAACTCACAACTATTATTATCAATGTCATTGGACTTGAGCATCTGCAAATTACCGTCAATTAATTTAATTGTACGCAATTCGAAATTCGGTTTAAAGTAGATAGGGGTTTCAGGTGAAAAAAATGATGCTACTATATGTATAATAATTTATTGAATATTTGGAAAGATCTAGGAAAAGGAATCAAGAAAAACTTTACTTGCAGAAAATATTCCAAAAATTGACAGACCTACAGTTATTTCAATTTTCCAAACTACCAGCAAATTGAAACCAATAAATATTACTGTACTATATACAAAGGCGGTACAAGCTGCTGGTGAAACTGTTACTTCAAGTTCTCTGGCAACTATTTCAAACTTTTTCTGAAAATTTAAGATAAAGGTCAATGTTGTTTTCATCATAAGACAGTGTGTTTTCTTGTTTGAAATGTCTCTTTTTGGTTCTTTCTAGCTTGTAGTTTTGAGTGAACAAGGACTCTGCATTAAAGGCTGCACTGAAAGCTAAAATTCTTACCTTAACTACATAATAAACATTAAAATACATTTTTTCTTGGAGGAAGAATTGTCTCATTGACATTCATACCACATTTATTCATATTGTGTCTTGGATATTAAAACCAAAATTTTCTTATTTTTTGAAAATACTGTAATCATTTAGTCGATACTACATGTACTACCATTTAAATAGTGCCAGAATAGAAAAAAAGATGAATTTATGAAACGTTCATATATATTTATACCATAAACAAAATTCTGTTGATTAAATATTCAAACCAAAAATACATACCTCTACTGGTTTGGGTGTAGACTTTTTTTTTTTTATCTTGCACTTTTTGGCAGGGACTACACGTTTTTCAACTGCAGAAGTTTTGGAAGATGTCTAAAATAAAATACAAAAAATAATGTTTTATATGATAATGGCTAATATATGATATATACAAGGGTGAAGGTTGGTACCTGTTAAAATGTTTATACCTGCTGCATTTGTTTTCAAATGTCTTATGTCAGGAATCTGATATTCAGAAGCAATATATAGTTGTCATTTGTTGATGTGGTTCATAAGTGCTTTTAAATTTTTTATACATTAGACCATTTGTTTTCCTGTATGAATAATTTTCACTTTAACATTTTTTGGTTCCTGTATAGGTTGCTTTTCGGTGTGAGCCAAGACTCTATGTTGAAGACTGTACTTGGACCAATTATGGTTTACTTTTTGTGAGATCGTGAGATGCCCGATGTTTTAAATAAAATAGGCTCTCCAACCCGTTTGCCGTGGGTTGCTACCCGTGTCGGTGGTTGACGAGATCCTTGTGGATGAGGGCTATAGCCAGACTCCTTACGGTCAGAAAATACCCGGACGGACGAGACTATAGTTCAATAAGCTGCTTTGGCTTCGATATCATCTAAACGGGAGGTCGGATGGACCCGGTTCGATCAATCGGCTGGTCATGTCGAGCCCTTCAGTTAATCCTCAACAATAAGCTTTCTTGTAACAATTTTCATAATATACACATGTGTTTTAAATTAAGCTATTTATATTTCGGATAACTGAAGAAGGCGATGGCTCATGGGTCAATCAAGTGGTACGCTTTCTTTTTCGCTTGATGGATACGCTCTGCTTGAGTATACTATTCTTGGAACATCTGGTGCTTTCCGCAGTGGATCTTAGGTGCTGATTTTGAGGACCAGCTACATTATATTTGGAGCTCGTTTTCAGCATTAGCACTTGATCCCGGTTCGCCACGGAAACACAGCATCGCCCTTGTAGGCACTCCGAGGTGGGTGGATGACAAGAATGGTGAATCTTTCTCCTTTCATATGGCACAACAAAACAAACCCTCTAAATCAGCTTTAATACATAAGAAAAGAAAATGTGATGATTCAGAGCCCTGTCGGGAAGATGACAGTTGGCCCAGATTTATTGTAATAAAAGGAACAGATGAAAAACCAATTTCAAAAATATCGCCCTTTGTAATTCACAAACAAATTCAAAGCGTTGCTGGTACTGTAAAAAAAGTTTCAAAAATGAGATCTGGCAATTTGTTGGTTGAATGTTCCAACAAAAGTCAATCAACAAATTTACTTACAATGACTACAATAACAAACTTTCCTGTTTCTGCCTCTCCTCATAACAGTTTGAACAGCTGTAAGGGGATCATTCGAGACAGAAGTCAATACCTTGGTGACCTTACCGTGGAAGAAATCGGTGAGGAACTTTCAAGCCAAGGTGTAACTGATGTTATTAGATTTCAAATTAAAAAGAATGGCAATATAATCAAATTAAATACATATCTTTTGACCTTTAGAACTCCAACTCCTCCTCCATCTATTACTTTAGGTTGCTTCGGAATCAGAGTTGACATGTTTATCCCTAACCCAATTCGATGCTTTACTTGTCAAAAGTTTGGGCATGGAAGCAAACAATGTCGTGGTAAGCAGAGATGCTTCAAGTGTTCTGACGAAGGACACGAGGGAACAAACTGTAACTCTGAATCTTCTAAATGCGTAAACTGTGGTGAATCCCATTTTTCATCGTCTAGGGACTGCCCTGTTTACCTTAAAGAAAAAAATATTATTAAAATTAAAACAGAAAGAAACATCAGTTACCCAGAAGCTAAACAGATAGCTTCTGTTTCGAATAATCTCCTTGTTTCAAACAGACCATCGTACGCCAGCAAAGTTGTCCGTTCATTCAGTCACGAGAATACACAAACTCGCATGACTTGGCCAATTGATGCGGACAATTTTACAATGCTGCCTGTTGAAACAGAACCTACCGATAAAATATTAATTCCAAGAAAACCAACATCTTCCAAAACCAGTACTCAGTCAACTCAATCTTCCCTACAGAGCTCAATATCATCAACAACAAAAAATGAGAAAAAGAAATCAAATAAAAAAGAAACAGTAGAAATACACAATTGGGTCGGTGAATCTGTCTGGGATCTTCTCAGTGACATAGATGATTCTTCCACCTCAAAAAGTCTTTCTTCATCTTCATCTAAGAAGTTAACTCCTTCGTCCAGTACAAAGTCTACTAGAGCCCCATCTCCTCTTCGTTCTCCAGAAAAGAAGGATGTACAAAAGAAGCCAGTAAATACATCCTCTCAGAAGTCTTCTGATTCGAGGTCGCGGGGTAGGGGTCGAGGCGGAGTAAAACCAGCTGCGTGTGGTCCTGGAGATCGACGACTCTCCTCGCATAACAGATTTTCAACACTTGCCGACGAAACTGAAATGGAAATCGAAAGTGTTCCGCCACCCGAAAGATCACAATCTCAGGGTGAGCGAAATAAGAATGCTGGCAAACTCGACAGCATTCGCCCTTCTATTATTAAATAATGACAAATATCATCCAATGGAATTGCCGAGGTCTTAAAATAAATCTTCTCGAGTTAACACTTCTAGTTCAGTCATTTTTACCTATTGCATTTTGTCTTCAAGAAACTCATCTAAAAGAAAGTGACAATGTATCTTTAAAAGGATACAACATGTATAGCACATTTTCTAAGGTAGATGAACGTGCTGCAGGCGGATCATCCATTTTTGTGAAGGACAACGTCATTCATAGCACAGTCCAACTCACCACGGATCTGCAAGCAGTTGCAATTCGTTTATCATTAGACAAAACAATTACTTTATGTTCGATATATATTCCACCAAATTCAATTATAGATAAAGCAAAACTCAAAAACCTCACTGATCAATTACCCTCACCATTTATACTTATGGGCGACTTCAATGCTCACAATCCATTATGGGGTAGCAAGACTCATAATGCCAAAGGTAAGATTATTGAGGACTTTGTCTCTCAAGAAGGATTATGCGTTTTTAATGATGGATCTAATACGTATCTTCATCCTGGAAACGGGTCTTATTCTTCTATTGATATCACTATTTGCGATCCCTCTCTGCTTCTGGATTATTCATGGCGTGTTCATGATGATCTATGTGGAAGTGATCACTTTCCAATAGTACTTGAACATCTTTTTACTTCTGCCCAACAGAGAGTACCACGTTGGAAACTTGACAAGGCGGACTGGTCCTTGTTTGAGAATCTCTGTCAAGCGGAACTTCAGTCAAAGATGTTTGAGACTGTACAAGATCCAATTTTAACTTTTAATACAGTTTTAACGTCAATTGCTGACAGAACTATTCCTAAGACCTCGGCAAATCCGAAACATCCCAGCAAACCATGGTTTGATGACGCTTGTGATCAAGCCATAGGTGACCGTAAAAAATCTGAAAGACGGTTCAATCAACAACCAACGACGGAAAACTTGAGTAATTTCCGTATTTTTCGCGCTAAAGCACGGCGGACATGTAGGCAAGCCCGACAAACATCCTGGAAAAAATTTGTCTCGGGGATTACATCTCGCACTCCGATGACAAAAGTTTGGAATATGGTAAACAAAATAAAAGGTAAAAATTCTAAAGCCACTGTAAAACATTTGAAAGACGGCAATGATTTATTAACATCTGAAAAGGATATTGCCAACAAGCTTGGTGAAACTTTTGCGAAGTCTTCTTCTTGTAACAACTACAGGGAAGACTTTAAAAAAGTTAAAAAAGAAAAAGAAAAAATTAAATTAAACTTTAAGTCAAAAAATGGTGAAAATTATAATAAACTATTTTCTCTTGAAGAACTTAAAACATCTCTGTCAAAAGCCCATGATACAGCTTGTGGGCCTGATAATATTCACTACCAACTCTTAAAACACTTGCCAGATTCCTCGCTAGAAGCTCTCTTGCAGCTCATGAATAACATCTGGGAATCTGGTGATTTACCATCAATCTGGAAGCTTGCAACCGTCGTGCCTATTCCAAAACCAAGTAAAGATCATACGGATCCTATTAATTATCGACCAATTGCTCTTACCAGTTGTGTCTGTAAAACACTCGAACGGATGGTCAATGATCGCCTTGTTTGGTTCTTGGAATCCAATGGGCTATTAGCCAATATCCAGTGTGGATTCCGACAGGGCCGCAGTACTCTTGATCATCTTGTTCGATTCGAATCATTTGTCCGTAATGGTTTTGCGAAAAATGAACATGTGGTGTCGGTCTTTTTCGACCTTGAGAAGGCCTATGATACTGCATGGAAATATGGTATTTTAAAAGATCTATTTGATATGGGGTTGAAAGGCAATATGCCTAATTTTATTTCTAATTTTCTCTCTAACAGACAATTTAATGTTAGAGTTAATTCGACCATGTCTGATCTGTATGATCAAGAGATGGGTGTCCCTCAGGGCAGTATTTTATCTGTTACATTATTTAGTCTTAAAATCAACAGCCTTGTTGAAGTTTTAAAAAGTAATATTGAAGGTTCATTGTACGTTGATGATTTTTTAATATGTTACAGAGGCAAAAATATGAATAACATAGAAAGACAATTACAATTATGTCTTGGAAGAATTGAAAAATGGGCCTCGGAAAATGGTTTTAAATTTTCCACGTCAAAAACGGTCGGGATGCATTTTTGTAACAAAAGGAAATTGCATCTTGATCCAGAACTCACTTTGTACGGCAACCCAATTAAAATGGTTGATGAAACCAAATTTCTTGGGTTAATTTTCGATAAAAAGTTAACCTTTCTACCCCATATCAAAATGGTAAAATCGAGATGTTTAAAAGCTTTAGATATTTTAAAAGTTGTCGGCAGCACTGACTGGGGTGCTGATCGCAACATTTTACTTAATTTATATAGATCTCTAGTTAGATCTAAACTAGATTATGGCTCTATAGTGTATGGCTCTGCAAGGAAGTCCTACATACAGATTCTTGATGCTGTGCATCACCAGGGTTTGCGTCTCTGTCTTGGCGCATTTAAAACCTCACCAGTTGAGAGTCTGTATGTAGAGGCTGATGAGCACTCACTCTCTAACAGACGTTTGAAGCTTGGACTTCAATATGCTGTCAAACTAAAAGCCTATTCAGATAATCCTGCCTGCAGCTGTGTTTTTAATCCGATTTATGAAGATATTTTTGCAAAACATGAAAATAAAATTCCTCCGTTAGGTATACGTTTAAAACCACATTTAGCTTCTTTTGATTTAAAATCTGTTGCTCAAGTTAAAATTTGCAAATGTCCTCCATGGGAACTTCCCAAACCAAAAATGATATTTGATCTCCGTGAACACAATAAAAATAAAACAAATCCTCTTTTAATTCAGCAACACTATGCTGAAATTAAAGCCAATTATCAAGATTTTTCAACTGTCTATACTGATGGATCAAAAGATGGCGACAGAGTTGCATCTGCTGCTGTCTTCAGGGACAGAGCTGCAACTCTCCGTTTGCCATCTGATGCATCCATCTTTACTACTGAAGCAGAAGCAATGATTTTGGCTTTGAAATTTATTGCCTCTTCAGATAAATCCAAATTTATTATATGTTCTGATTCACTTTCATGCTTACAAGCTATACAAAATACTAAAATTAAAAACCCAACAATTCTCCAAATTTTATATGTAATGAGGAATTTAAAAATTCTTCTGAAAGAAATAATATTTCTATGGGTTCCGAGTCATGTTGGAATCCTTGGAAACACAGCTGTAGACCTTGAGGCAAAGAATGCCCCGGGTGACCCTCTATCTAACTGTGATATACCATATACTGATTTTAAATCTAATATTAGAGAATATGTTTTTAATATATTGAAAAATAAATGGAGTAAAAAAGACGATAATAAATTGCATGAAATTAAACCTAATTTAGGCAAACCTTTTAATAATATTATGTGCAGAAAAGATCAGTGTGTTATTACTAGATGTCGTATTGGTCATACTAGAATAACACACGAGTATCTTTTAAAAAATGAAGATGAACCACAATGTGTTCCTTGCAACTGCAAGTATACTATTAAACATGTTTTAATTAATTGTATTGACTTTGCTGATATTCGTAAGAAGCATTTCAATGTCAATAATATGTATGATTTATTTAATAATGTTCCATTTACAAATATTGTTGCTTTTTTAAAAGAAATTGGAATTTATTATAAAATATAAAAATGTTATTATATTTAAATCGATTTTAATTTTTATCACGTTATTTTACTGTTGATTTTTATTTGTATATAATCAATTTGCTTTAGTCAAGAATTTTAGTGTATTGAAGGACCTTTTGTCTTATTTTAAAAATATGCTTTAAATTGTAAAAATATTCGAATTAGCTCTCGCCGCGATATAGCCTTTTTGTGCTAATGCGGCGTAAAGCAACCAACAATCAATCAATCAATCGCAATATAAAGGTTTCATTGGGGAGGTTCTGATCTTTGATCCAACCTACTTTTTTTTTCGAGATTACAGTATCCAACTAACACTATGCATGTAAAAAAATTTCATTATTCAAACATTGTCCACCTACACTTCATTTCCCTTATTCAGGACACAATAATAAATTATAACATGTCACGCTTACGAAAAATTATAACTCCAGAGTCTCGCTTACCAAAAAAATGATATTAACATCTTACGACCTACAGTGTCACTCTTACGAAAAATAGATAATCCCATGTAGCACTTACACCCCAATAATACAAACTACAGTGGCGGATCTAGAGGTGGCTTCACGGCGAACAGGACCACACCCATGACGAACTTCAAATATTTTTAAAGTGTCTATTTTTTCAATAACTAGCTAATTAACAAATTAACACTTAAGATTAATCCTTTCATCGCACTAATTGGTTATGAATTACCTGTATACCTGGAGATGTCACAATGATAGAATACGGATTAATGCGTTTATCTGTATACATGTAATTAAATTGTCAAAACAGCTCGTCAAGATGAAGAAGTTGACTTCTTATTTTGAAAGGTAAATACAAATTATTATTGAATTTTTAAGTGAAATTTTTATATATAATTGCATTCTCCAACTAACGGAGTCTCGGTTTTAAATTTCATTTATGTACATTTGGCAAAAAATAATTTTTTTTTTTTTTATTTATCTCTTGGACAACCCCCCCCCCCCCTTTTTTCCCTAACATCAAGAGCAACTCAAGCACTGGAGTTGGTACCGGCATTTGTACAAAGCGCAACATTTAATGAAATTAAACATTTTGTAGACTTTTACCATACTGATTTACCGAGTCCATCTACAATGCCTTCCGTACTGCGTTTGTGGTTAAAGACTTTTCAAAAACAGAAACTGTAGCCAGTGCTCTGAATGTTGCAAAACCGACTTTCCAATTATTTCTGTTATCTTAAAAATCATAGCTACCATGGGGGTGATGAGTTGCGAAAGTGACCGATCCAACAGTGAGTTATCACTTCTAAAAACCTACATGATAACAACTATGGGGCAATAGCGTTTAAACGGACTTGCGTTGATGCATGTGCACTACAGTTTGGAACTAAACATAAAACAAATTATAGATAACGTTACAAGGAAACCCAGCGAAGCATGATGTTGAATGACATTATAAATAACTCTTAAAATTGTTAAATTGGTAAATTTTTACAGATTCGAAACATTTCAGTTAAACCTTTTTTACAGCTTGTCTTATTCAGATGACAGTTGTAAGTTGTGCTATTTTAGATTGCAAGATATTATATAGAGTCTTAAATAAAAAACAGTTTTACATGTCTGAATTCCTTTTCCTAGGAATATGTACATAGCATGGTGTTGTCCAAATTCATGATCTTAAATAATGTCGAAGTGTTTTTTAACCTTTTTCATACCATTCCATATTCATTTGGGACCACCCCCCCCCCCCCAATTTCTTTCTGGTTCAACAAACTGCACTATATAATATATAACATGTTAAAAACTTAAAAGACGAAAAAAAAACCTAAAAAACTTATTTACCATTCCTTAAACTTTCTTCTTACTAATCCTTCGTGGGTACTTTGCAAGTTAGAAATAGCTATCTAAAATAATAACAGACCAACAATCACTTTTAACAAAGATATATCCTTTTCTAATTAACATTAATTAAGTTTGAAAGATACTTAGATTTTCAAATGTACCTATGGGTTTTTCGGAAACAACAGTTTGTTTCCAGGTTTTGGTGAAAAAAAATAATTAGTCTTGGACGCTGAGAAAAAAAATGTTTGTTTTACCCTCAGCTGCCACTATATGTAATGCTACAATTGATAGAAAAAAATGTTTTCAGTGTGTTGCTAAAAAATAGATTGTTCTTCGCCAAAGAAGAAAACAAAGAGTTTGCACAGAAAAAAAACATAGCCCCCACTCCATTTCACTTAAAATGTTGACACTTCAGAGGCGGATTTAGGGGGGGGGGGGGGCAGAGGGACCTAGCCCCCCCCCCTTTTTGGGAAAACATTTGGTTGCTTATATAGGGAATCACTGAAGCATGACTGGAGTGGGTCCCCTCTTAGGTCATTCACCGGGCCCCCACTTATGAAAATGCCACTGGACAGCAAAGAGAAATCAAATTTGTTGCAAATTTAGATAAAATTTTAAAGATAAAAAGTCAGTAAAAATCTTAATGTATGAACGTACATACGTAATTCACTCCGTTTAGGAAGCACCCCTCAGGAGCTGTAGAATCCTTACATTCCCTACCGAAATTATTGAAGATATGTCACAAACGTATTACACCGTTCTGTTTGTTTGTTGTGTATTTCAGTAACAATCCTATTATTCATATTACAGACTAATAAAACTCATATCCCTATTCTAATTCTTAACACTGATTTGTTAACTTTTTAAAGTCAGGGTCGGACTATAACAATACTTTTCAATGATAACAACAGAAACCTCCTAAACGTCTTTGACCAATAACAAAAGAAAGGTTCAGAAGTCTTTTCCCTACTTGGTTCTGCTTTTAAAACAAAATAATCACTTAGATTGAAAATATTATGTTTCAGAATAATATCAGTCAAAACCAGCAAAGTAATACATTGTATTGTTCAAAATTTGCTAAACAGTATCTTTTAAATACCAATTTTGTCGAGCCTGCAACTTTTGTTGCAGAAAGCTCAACATAGAGATAGTGATCCGGCGGCACCAACGGCTACAACAGCGGCTACGGCGGCGACGACGGTGTTAGCTCACTTCTTAAAAGAATTATATTTTAGAAGGTGGAAGACCTGGATGCTTCATACTTTGTATATAGATGCCTCGTATTACGAAGTTTACGTCAGTTACATGTCCAATGTCCTTAATTTCATTTTCATGGTTCAGTGACCACTTGGAAAAAAAGTGAACAAATTTTGTAATGTTGAATTCTCTCTTATTAAAAGTAATAGGATAACTTTAATTGGTATGTGTGTACCTTGCAAGGTTTTCATGCCCTTCAGACAGTTTTCAATTAACCTCTACCTCATTTCATGGTTCAGTGAACAAGGTTAAGTTTTGGTGGTCAAGTCCATATCTCAGATACTATAAGCAATAGGGCTAATATATTCCGTGTATTGAAGGACTGGATCGTGTACATGTCCAACTGGCAGGTGTCATCTGACCTTGACCTCATTTTCATGGTTCAGTGGTTATAGTTAAGTTTTTGTGTTTTGGTCTGTTTTTCTCATACTTTAAACAATAGGTCTACTATATTTGTTGTATGGAATTATTGTAAGGTGAACATTTCCAACAGACAGATGTTATCTGACCTTGACCTCATTTTCATAGTTAGTGGTCCAAATTATTTTTTTTCAATTTTGGTCTTTTTCTCAAATACTATAGGCCATAGGTGAACTATATTAAGTGTATGGAAATATTTTATGATCTATATATTAGTCGCCCTGTTTTATTTGACCTTGACCTTATTTTCACAGTTCATTGCTCAGTGTTAAGTTTTTGTGTTTTGGTATATTTTTATTAAACTATAAGTATTAGGTCAACTATATTTGTTTTATGAAAGCATTGTTAGCTGTACATGTCAGCTTGGCATGGTTCATCTGACCTTGACCCCATTTTCATGGTTCATTGGTCTTTGTTAGTTATCTTCGTTAATGTAACCTTTATGTGTCAGTTGTAGTTTTCAATTTCCTTCGTGGCCAGCAGCAGATACAACCCCTTAAAAAACATACATTCAAATCCAGGACAAAAAGTGTTAAAACTATTATTTCCATTCAAATGCATTTATCAGCCAATAGTAGAAGGATTCAAAAACCAATAAAACCCATACTGGATCATAATCCATAAAAAATTAGCTTATTACAATAAAACAATTTTCTTGTCACCAAGCCTTCCCACTTAGTGTCAATTTTACATGGATAATCTCCCACATTTCTTACTTTAGTCTAACTTGATTTCTATTTTACTGATAAAACATTTCATTTTTCTTCCATTAAAATACTTCAACTAACAAGTACACTTACTCTGGTTAGAATTGTTTTACATTGTCTTACAAAAGACTTTAATAACTGACTATTATCATGGGCTTTACTCATTGTTAAAGTCAGTACACTAAACTATATTTGTTGTTAATGTTTGTGTCATTTAGGTCATTTGGATTGTTGTCTCATTCACTATCATACCACATCTTATTTTTTATAATAGCTGTTTTCACTGTTCTCTTTGCGTTTTGCTATATGTATATTCTCTTTGACACCTTACTCCATGCTAATCCCAATTTATATTAGCATTTAATCACAAAAACCAGACCAACTATTACCAAATGTGACTAACAAAATATGTATTCCAAATAATACCACCTGCACAACTCATAAACTTTAATAATTTTGATAAATTCTACATTACCTTTACATCATTCTGAAGTTTCCTTTGTTGTTATTTCATTCTAAACCATTCTCATTCAACATTATAGTTGTCAACTAGTGACTTTCAATGTTAAGCTTCCTTTTCCATTATAATAAAATACTTATAACTTTTAAAGACAATTATCTCCCTTTATTACCTCCAATTAAATATCAAGATCAAAATATAACCTGAAGAAAACCAATAGATTCATAAACATAATTCCAAACAACTACAAACCACATTAATTACTAACAATCTAAAAAAAAAACAATAGCCATTTTTTCATTTACTGAAATAAATACAACAAAGTTTAAACAAACTATAAACTTTACCTTAATGCTGAAAATGACAATAACATACCATTCAAAATTCTCAGAAAAATACTTATATCAACTTCTCTTTGGCAATCATTCCAAACATTACTTTATATTGATAAAAACCCATTTACCCAATACTTCACATAGTGCCATTTGCAATTACAAATCATTTTTTTCCATGTCTATCCACTTTCTAAAGCATTTTTCATTCTATATAATAAAAATACATTCACAATGAAATTTTTATTCAATAAAACTAATACAAGTGGTAATAATTACTAATATCATTAAAATGTTAAACAGAATACAATAACAGACCTACTCTACTAAAAACTAACTATTTTGTGAAAATAACAATATAAACAAAAAACAAAATTAACTATAAAATTAACCAAATGTACTTTCATCGGAATAATGTTCAAATAAACACCCTTCATCTACCTGCAAAACTTCCTTCTCACTTACTTCCATAACATTCCCTTCAACATATTCCATATTAAAATTGACATCCTCCTTTTCAACCTTCACAATAACACCCTCCTGACAACTCTTCTCCTCCTTCCCACTGGTTGCCTCAACACCAATTTCTTCACTGATGCCACTTGCACCTTTCATTGCTTCAATAATAACACCATTATCATTATCAACCATTTCCTTTTTCACTACACCCTTCTTCTCCTGCTGATAAAAAATTTCACCCTTTCCTCTGTTTCCATTTCCACTTGCCTCTTCAACTGCTGTAACAAGTACATCATCATCTTCATCACCCATTTCATTTTCAATTTTAATTTTCTTCGTGTGTGATTTTACCCCAACAACAACAACTTCAAATTTCACTGCCTTATGTTTCTTTGGTAAACCACTCCTATTAATAAATGTCTGTAAAAATAACTCTTTCTGTTTCAACGCCTTCTCCTTCCTCTGTAACAAATACATTCGCCGTTGACATTCCCCACAATTAAATGCCACCTCTGTTCTTTCCCTTATAGTTTCAATCAACTTCTTTGTTGCTACTTTTAACTCCATAATTCCTGTAATATACAAATAAAGTCTTCAAATTAAGTATAATATTCATAATACTAAAACTATAACACTAAAAACCTAAAAAATCATAAAATTTATGAGAAACTACAGAATGTGTTACAAAATTAATAAATATGACCATTAAAATTACAACAGCCAAAGGTTACCAATAAACTATACATATACCTAGTAAAAATATATATATATACTAATTCAACACTAACAGATGAAATAAGAATTCTTTTCCATTGGGCAAGAACGGACATACGCATAGACTAATTGATTGGTAGCTTAACGTTCAGTGGCAAATATTGCATGCATGTTCAGGACAAGAATAAGTTAACAATATATACAATAAGTAGGTGTTGTCATAACAGAGGCCATTTGGGTGATGTTCGAGGAAGAGGGTTCGCATGAGGTTGTTCTCGACAGAACAATGCCTATAACAGTACTCATATCAAACGTTTCTGGTGCTGCATTACACATTTCTCAAATTTTACTGGAGTATATAAATTAATAATATTATCTCTTATGAACCATTTTCATAATCGCGAAACAGTGATCAGTTTTATTTGGATTGTGTAGTTCTTTTAATCTTTAAACCTGAAATGGAAGGACTTGTCACAAAGTGTTCAAAAAGTTGGAAATCAAAGAGTATGTAGTCACCGTAAAATACTATAACATCAGATTACCATTAAATTTAATTTATCGATTGTTTTTTACCTTTAAGATAGCATCACACGTGGTTATCTTTCCCTGTCGTTTGCACTGGTTTATAGCAAATTCATACAACAATCTCTGTTTCTGTACTTTTCATGAATTTTATGTCTTAAACACCAGGTACAATAAGTGTCAATTATTTTTTGTCTGTCACACAGGTATTTGAAAATATTTTGTCGTTCCATGTTTTTAAACACAGATACCGGCATGTTTTTCTGTACCTCGCATGTTTGTTAGCTCTTCTCCCTTTTTTATGGAGATTTCAGGCATTTCCTGTGCGAAAAACCGTACAATTATATTCTTTAATCACAAATGATTAAATACACGTATAAAAAATGTGGTATAACACAAATGCCAAAATCACTTAAAGTAATCTACTCTTACAAAAACAAGGGGAGGATGGTTTGTTTACACACAGTAGTTTTACAGATCAGATCATCACATATGTTGGCAGTGCCATCATTACAGTCTGAGGAATGGCTTCGTTTACACTGGCCATGCGAACATCTGTTTGCTGTGACTATGCAGTTTCATGAATCAAGCTTGATTGATTTACCCGTCCTTTATAGAGACAATTCAATGTTCATCTTGAATCAACCCCAAGGATGACTGGGGAATAGAAATATGGTCACTTGGTCTTCTCTCGACTGACAGCAAAACAAATGGCCTCTAATATGATTGATTGGTGGTTGCTTAACGTCCATTAGCAAATATTTCAAGCATATTCAAGACTAGAACAAGTTCACAATAAATACAATAGGTAGGTTGTTGTATTAGAGGCCATCTAAGATGATGGTCGGGGAAATTTGGACTGCCACTGGAAAATGAGGGTATATTGGATAGGGAAGAAATTCGGCCTTGCAACAAGCCACCTACGGACCCCTCAAAGAGTTGTTGCAAGGGTTAATAACGTGCAAAGAGCGTGGCACTCTCTTTACACGATGCATCGGATTTAACGTCCCCCTTCTGACCAGACGTGACTGCGAACTTGGTACATCCCGCGCAGCCTAAACGGACGCCCCACTTATGCAAGTGTTTAACTGCCGGTCGGGAGAAGACCAAGTGACCATATTTCTATACCCCAGTCACCCTTGGGGTGGCATCTAATATGAAAAGACCTACATATTGTATTTATTGTCAACTTGTTCTCGTCCTTAATATGCATGAAATATTTGCCACTAGACGTTAAGCAACCAACAATCGATCGATCATCTTGGATGAGTTGTGTATTCAGGACATTGGTTTCAAGGTACCAACTGATAGATCCAAGATCTTGATAAAAGGCTTCACTTACCTAGAAGTTACTTATGATATTCAAAGGAAAGCTTTGGATCAGTTAATACTGCTTACAGACGTACTTCATCTTTCAATGCCATTAGAAAGTAATTAGCCACTTCTGTATTCAAATCAGACAAATCAAAAGAAAAATGAGTTGTGGAAAACCATAACAGGGGAGGCTAGTGCATTGGGTGTCTGCAAGAGAAGTGCGACAGAAGTGAAAAAGCAGACATCGCAATATGTGTCGGGGTGCTAAATAAAAATACAAATAAAAGAGAGGAAACGAGCAAGACTGCAGTTAGACACATGTTGACTATTGAAGAAAATAACATAATGAATGCTGAGGGATAGTGCCTCGTTCATTGGAGTGGCTTTGAGACGGAAATGTCTTACAATATTTTAGTATTAATGACTTTGAAGCAATGAAAAGATGTTGTATTCTTAAATGACAAAGAGTGTTGAGCAATTTCAAAGAAACTTTTAGATGGCCTGAAGATGTAACATTCAAATCGCCAAATCATGCTAGAGGGTAGTCAATATTACCTCACTTCGAATTTTATTTAAGTTGCACTCTTCGTACAGACAGAAATATTGATATTGAGTATTTTAAAATCCATCTTACTTCTTAATTTGTACTAGAAGTAACCAGCTATCAAAAATTAGTGTTAAAAAAAGTTAGATAATGATTTTATTGGGTCCTAACTGCTATTATTTAAATAAACATTATTCTATTTTATTAGGACGTGTGATTATATTGAAATAGGGAGATGGGTTAGTACTGAAAACCAATTGACAAAGATATGAACAATGTTATGTCGAAATAAAACCTTTAATACTGACCAAAGCCGAAATTGTTTTAATATATATCAACTTTTATCTTCATTAAATATTTATACCAAATATTTTATACAACTGTATTCGATTTACAAATGATAGTTCTTACCCGCTTCGCCCCTATAGTTTCCTTGAAAGTTTTTCCCATTTGGAAAATAAATTTGCACCATCTCCTGGAGGACTTGGCTTTGAGTCAACATTTATTCATCTGAACTGGTTTAGGTCCAATGTTGAACTGTTTGGTACTGTTTTTCATGAAAATATACTTATTAAGCTGACATCCAATAATTATAGCCTTAGTTCTACTCCCTGCTGTTGTTTTTATCTGTAAAAATGGAATAAAATCAATTTATATATCTTTTTTGAATAGTTGAAACTTGATTAATCAATTTGTAATTATAATATGAGCAAACACACATAGTTTTTTACATTATAATATGAGCATATGAACATTATTTTTTTATATTATAATATTAACAAGAAGTTGCACACAATATTGTACTAAGCATACCTCCCCTTCAACTCAGAAGAATGGCTGAACATAATGAAAAAAATTCAAAGTATCAGGAAACATAAAGTTGGTAATTAAAACCTTTGAAAAATTCTCACATTTTACAACTCATCACTGTGAAGCTGGCGGCCAAGTATGAAGTCATTCCACCCATTCATATTAGAGAAGTTTTTGACGAAAAATTTTAAAAGTTCATTTACATATTGATTTTTTTTTACAGTATCGGCAAACAAGAAAGATCTATATTCATCATTGTTCATGTATTAACTTCTTCAAGGTCACACTTGTATTATTATTTTTTTAAAAGATTTAAACATGCTTCAAAAAATCCAGACTTGTATGATCATTTGTTGTCTTGCAGCGTTTTTCATATCCTATTTGAAATTAAGAAGTGTTTTTGAAATTAGACTCTGGATAAAAATATGTTTGCATGAACCATGTACACGAGTTGTATAAAAACAGGATGTTTACGTATTTGAGAGAATAGCCTAAAACTAAAGCGTATGTGGACCAATAAAGCATGACACAGAGGTCAAATGAACTCTCACATTTTGTATACCGTATAATTATTCTGTTCACCGAGCATTAGGTACATGTATATTAAAATTAATTATTTACGTCAATAAATATGTATATTCCAAGTTTAGTTGCTTTCTGTTCATAGGATCACTATATGTATGGATTAATAGTGGACTCAAAGGATGAAAAAACCTGAAGTAGCCAGCTAGGAATGCACTTTGATTTCAGAGCTTCGTGATACTAAACTCCATTTGCTGATGCGATATATATATAAATAGTAAACATTGAACAATAGCTATCATATTTGAAAGCAATCCAAGTAAACCTTGATACAATGCAAAAAAAAAAAAAAAATAGAAGGCAGATTTTCTTTTCAAACATTTTCATCCAATTCTGCCAAAAAATCATCATCAGAACTAAACAATTCAACACCATCATCAGCTGCAGCTCAAACTCAATCGTGTCACTATCACTATCATGCAATATCTTCTGCAAGTATTTGCCCTGACTTCCTTGTTGACACTTCTTAAACGGAAGGAATTGTGCAGTAAAATTGCAACAGAGTTGGCATTCTCCCGGCCCACTATTCCTATTTCCTGAACTAAATCCAGTATACTTTTCGGTGACCCGTATAGTATGATGCTATGAGCTACTACATCAATACCCATTCCTAATGCAGTGGTTGCAAATACAATTCCAATATCAATGAACATAATTACTTTGTTCTTATTTTTGTCGGATGTTTCAGATTGAAGCATGTTGTTGCAGATTAGCAAGTTCAATATTTCTATTGTCTCAATTCTTGGGCAATCTGTAAATTTCAATAGTTTCCATCGACTCGTCAATTCGCTAAATGTATTCATGTGAACACTGTCTTAGTACGATGCATTTGCTGAAAGCATCCAACCATCTGGTTTGTCCCTTAGAAGTTGTTTTTAAATCCTTAATTTCTTCTTCCAGACTCGTGTGACTTCAGCATAGTCGGTGTGTTTTTGAAATAGCAATACAAACTACATATTTGTTCTCTTTGGTGACGCCATTTGCTGTTTTGAATTCCTTCTCGGTTCTCTTTGGTGACAATGAAGAGATGGAGTCGGAGAAGCAATAGGTGTGTTGATAGGGGAAATTGAGATGGAAGTTGACACAGGTGAGTTTTCTGTTTTTTTTTGTTACTTTTGTTGCTGGCTCATGTATAAGGAGTAGACCACGCTTCACAGCTGCGGATTGGCATTTCTTCACTCTCACCCCATTCATTTGTGCATGAATCTGGAAGAATATCATCTTAACCACTTTAAATTTTGTACCGTTAATCCACAGGGAAACCTTTTGGTCGGACCTAGACTTATATAAAATTTTAAAAAAGTCAACAATTGACACAAGTCCGAGTAATCCATTCAAATTGTCCAATATAATCAACCAAAACTGAAGTGTTGAGCAATCTTTGGAGTGTGAATTGTAATTTTGTTTTTTACAAAAACATCACAGGATTATTTTATAAAATTCATACCGATATACCAGGTTCTCTAATACGAGGATATTTGTTATGCCTTGGGTGACTTTGTTCTAGTAGTATTGCATTTAAGAAAATGGCTCCCACAGGTGTCTACAGATTCTTCCAATATTCATATCATACGGATTAGTGGTGCGTACAATAAATCAGGTTATTGTAATTTGCAGATGTTCCCAAATCCTTGACATTGATAACAATAGTTGTGTTTTTTTTTTAAGTTTCAGCTCATGGTTATTATTTTTCTTTAGGCAGAAGTTTTTAATGGAAGATACAGTCTGTAATAAGGTAATTTCTTTGTTTAGAAGAACATTTTTAATTTCTATTAATCCTTGGTTGTTATGTTCATCTATTACTTTCCAATTTGGGCTAGCACCTAAAAATTAACCTCGTCATCCATAAGGAGACCCATGTTTGAATGGGTGTTGAATGAATGTACGTTTTCAGCTCACCTTGCCGGAAGGGCTAAATGAGCTTTTCTCATCACTTGGCGTCCGTCGTCGTCGACGTTAACTTTTTACATATTCAACTTCTTCTAGAGAACCACTGAATGGATGAAACCAAACATGGCATGACTATTCCTTATGAGGTGATGACCAAGTGTTGTTACTTTGTAGCTGATCCATCATCAAAGATGGCCGCCAACGGGGGACTTTTTTTTTTACATAGGACCCTATGGGAAATGCATACAAATGACTTCTTTTATTTCTTAACCATATCTAAGACATAGGTTTTGTCAAAGCTGACAGCTGCTATACTAATTCCTTTGTTAGTGTATATCACGAAGGCACATACTGAATGAATATGTATGCCAAGTTGTCCTCGGATTTGTTCATAATAAGCTATCTCATTATGTTCCAAAAATGCCTTTGCTAATTACATGCAGATGTTTCCTTAAATTTGTCATTTGCTTCGGATCATTTTCAAGATCTTAACTTCAACCACAAGCACACTTTAGTAATTTCAAGAAGACCAGTTTAATTACACAAGTAATGAGTGTAATACTTTTGAAGCAATACTAAACTTTATTGTTAAATGTGAAACAAAACAAACTTACTTAAAGTATTCTTTTTATTAATGACAGAAATTTAAACTTTTCTATATGATTGTTTTATTTATAGTTATTCGTAACAGAGGATGAATTATTTGAAGTTTCCTCAGATGAAGAGGTCAATGATGAAGCAGCACATGTTTCAATGGCAGTAGAGGCTGTCTCTGAAGTTGACTCGTATTTGTCATGTCCAATTGCGTCATGTAACAATATTAAAATGGTAACTGTGAAAGGAGAAGATGATATATGTATAAGATGAATTGCAAAAAGTGCTATGGGACATTCAGAGCAAGTTCTTGAAACAAATACATGAGAGCTGCTATGCTTTTAAAGACAGAGTCTGAGCTGGAAAAGGTGGTGATGTTTATAACTCAGATTCAGAAGATGTTCGTTTCCAGAGGTTTTGATTCTACAATTCTGTTTGAAAAGATTGACATGATTAATTTTTTTTTAACAATTTTGCCAGTGCAGATCAAGTAAAGATTGGTGAACAACACAGTCCGAGAACTAATTTGCAAAAGAGTATATTAATAAATTGTGCAAGACAGGAAGTGTTGATTGACATTTACAGCAAAACAAAATTACTTCTTAAAAGCTTTATATTTTAGAAGGTAGAAGACCTGGATGCTTCATACTTTGTATATAGATGCCTCATGTTACGAAGTTTCCGTCAGTCACATGTCCAATATCTTTGACCTCATTTTCACGGTTCAGTGACCACTTGATAAAAAGGTTCAGATTTTTTGTAATGTTGAATTCTCTCTTATTATAAGTAATAGGATAACTATATGTGCGTACCTTGCAAGGTCCTCATGTTTGTCGGACAGTTTTCACTTGACCTCGACCTCATTTCATAGATCATATTTATCATGTTAGCATATTTAAGTTATTTTTAATTTTTACCACGTTATCTTACTGTTGATTTTTATTTGTAAATAATCAATTTGCTTTAGTCTAGAATTTTAGTATATTGAAGGACTTGTCTTATTTTAAAAATATGCTTTAAATTGAAAAAATATTCGAATTAGCTATCGCCGCGATATAGCCTTTTTGTGCTCATGCGGAGTAAAGCAACCAACAATCAATCAATCATTTCATGGATCAGTGAACAAGGTTAAGTTTTGGTGGTCAAGTCCATATTTCAGATACTATAAGCAATAGCGATAGTATATTTGGTGTATGGAAGGCTGTAAAGTGAACATGTCCAACTGGCAGGTGTCATCTGACCTTGACCTCATTTTCATGGTTCAGTGGTTATAGTTAAATTTTTGTGTTTTGGTCTGTTTTTCTCATACTATATGCAATAGGTCTACTATATTTGTTGTATGGAAAATCATTTGATTGATTGATTGATAAAATTATTCTTAAACAGGTAAAAACAATGATAAGCATATATTTTTAATCTAGTATATGAAATTATTAAACAGACACAGAAAAATTTATATGCATGAATCCAGTATCTATTTAAATTTATATTTAAGTTTATATTTCTTATATGCAATCAGAGTCCTCTGGGGGGGGGGGGGGGGGGGGGGCACCTATAGACTTAAAAACATGAAATCAAGCTACATATGATTTAATTGGGTCTATGCCTTGATATTGTTAATTTTAGTCTTTTTATAATTTTTATAAATATTTTACATTGTTGTAAATCCAATGAGAATTTGAGTCAAATCAGTGAACACGAGTTTGACAGCCAGTGACCCTTCAACGCTAAAAATAAAATTCAAAGTGATAGACAGACGTTAAAACTTTCCAACAAATAATGAATCAAAATGCATTTGAATTATTTTCCTTTAAAAAATCCAATGAAATTAAAGCAGGAATTTTAGTTTTCATTTGGAATTGTAAACAAGAGAATAATTTTATTTCAAGACAAGAATACACTTGTTTACATCATCCAAAAATATACACCAAAATTCAATTGAACATTTCATTTGGGAGACTCTTTTGGTTGCTGATAAAATGGCCTTCTTGGTTTTTCATTAAAAATGTAAATCTTTAAACAACAACACATTCAATAAATTAATTTTGCAACCTCAATTTCATATACGAAAAATTTACACCAGTATTGGAAATTATCATCAAGCAGCTTCAAGGCAAGAATTTCAAAACTGGAACTTTTGCTTAAATTGAAGTATAGATTTAATTTAAATTTTTTTTTTAAATCCTATCAACTAAATCAATATTACTTTTCTGTAGTTAATACAGAAACAGGTTTTAACTGATTTACTACTTTACTAAATGGAAAACCCAGTTAAAATTTTCATCTTTAAATATTTACATTGTTATGCATTTGTGAAATTTATGTTTTATGACTGTTCCTATCAGCACTTGAATAAAAAAGAAATTCAAAAAATAATCTTTACTTTTTTTCAATTTCAAAGATAAACTGTAACATCAAAATCAAAGTTTTGGGTTAAAAAACGGTTCCCGGCTTCTATTAACTTTGGTTAAGGTGGTACGGGAGAATATATATGTATTTAAAAAAAAAATGTTTAGTACTTACATGTTTTTATCTGGTATAACAAAAATAATCTCTTTAAAAATTATACTTTTCCAGTTTCCTTCCCTTAATATAGAAGGTTAAACAAAAATCTGATCTGACACCGAAAAGTTGTGTTTTGTACATGTATAATGTAGCAAGAAGATACCATAGCAAAAATTCACTTAAAGATTGACGAAGCAAAGACCAACGATAAAAACATGTACATAAAGATTCAAGACGAGATGACCAGAGAATTCACAAAAGTACGTCAAGATATCGAGAAAAGAGTAAATGATAATTATGAAACTCTCACAAAACCAATAGAATTTAGCAAACAACAGTACAATGAGGATATTGAAATTTATTTAAATGAGGCCAAATTATCACCGATATCTTGAAACTATGCAGACACATGCAGTATTGTTCATAATTTGTTGTATATTCTAACTGATACATGTAAGTTAATGGTATGTTTAATATTTAAAATTCTTAATGACGACCTGCCTTTCATATCAATGTTATTAGGATAGGAATCCCCGATACTATCATTAGGATGTAACCGTAGTGCTACAACACAGTACCGGTCATAGTGACGTTAGTAAAAGGATAAATTTTATAACGGATCTGGACTACTTGTATATCTGTCATCGATATCACACTAACACTCGGGTACATATAGAAGTGAGCACCATAGGTACTGGCGGAGTACTGTTATAACCAAACTCTATCTATTCAGCTCTTTGATTATATTTGGGGCGTTCAAATGCTGAGCATTTTATATATATTTTCATTTGAATAATCCTGAAGAAATAACAGCTTTTCATTTAGTTTGCCTGTGCCACAATGTATTAATTCAAACAATTGTTTGGGCATAAAGTCCAGCTAGATGGTTGGTATTTGTCCATTATATCCAATATATCAGGAACTTCAGCATTGTTTTCATTATTTTGTGTTCTGTACTCTGTTACCATCTCATTACGATCTGCAATTAATTGCGTGTTGTGTGAACAATTTCAAAGCGTCGACACACTCACAAAGGCAATTCATGAATTTGTTTTTTGACAGATGAAATCAGTTCCGAGGTTTTTCCGACGTAGTCGGTATAGTTTCGGTTTGTGCCTTTTGAACTTAAGGATGCTTAACTATGGCAACATAATATGCATGCTCGAAAATCCTTTTTGTGATTGGACAAAATGCTGTCATGGTGGGTGATTTGGTTGTGTTTGAAAAAACGTCTCGTTAATTATATCGTGTATGAAAGCAAGTGAAAAACTATCAATATTTGACTAGATCTTACAAATATTTATATTTTTATTAAAATAATTGTTTCTCCAATAGTTCTTTGCATCCGTGACAGCTGTTTATTCGGGACAGTTATATAATTTTTAATGTAAACTTTGTTGTAAGAACGTACATGACTTTTAGATCGCGGGGTTTTGGTGAATGTAAACAGAAAGATACGAGGACCGAGAATACTGAACACAAACAGAGAAAACGTTATTTAAATGGTAGCTTTGTGCTTCTGAAGGTTATCGAAATGATAGTTTTAAACATATACTCAAATTTAAATACGTCGGATATCTTTTTTAAAGATAGTTCTTGTTGTTTAATACATTTACTAATCGTCTTAAGTTTGTTCTTATGTCTGGTATGTAGTTACTTAAAAAAGATGTCGAATCTTGTAAAAGGGAGGACTGGAAAATTTTATCGATCTGATCACTATCAAAAATTATAACGTAAGTATGGTAATTACTGAAAAATCCATAATTCGTATATTTTCTTTTTTTTTTGCCCATTTTTATCATGTTTAAATCCATCATTGGCATCAATCTCTAGCTGTAAACCCCATCCAGACCCTCAATCATTACTGACCACCCAAATTAGTCGAATGTTCGGTAAAATATAATCATTTAATCTTATGTTTCGTTTTGTTTCTTACAGTAGAATTTTTGTTCTACACATTTTGAATTTCTCCGCTCTTTTTACACGTTGTATAAATCGAAAGTAACTCGGAACACCTTATATCAAAAGCTCGATTTGAATAAACTAATAATAGTAGCTAATCAGAACGTAGTTATTATCGTGGTTGTAAAATACGGAAACAACCTACTAGTATACCTCGCTGAAGGCAGTATCAAAAGAACGAAAGAAATGAGACATGCGAGTTGGTTTATGATGTTGATAACAATAGTGAGACAAGTGAGCAATATTTCGTACACCCTAAGCTGTAGTGCTCAGTTGGTAAAAATTGAATTGAGTTCTGAGGATTCTGAAGATATTGACGACTGAATAGATGAAGATATCATTAGAAGGGTGTTAAACACAAGGAACTGTATATTACTGGTGTGGAAAAAGATTAATATACTGAAATGGGTAAAATGAAGAAAACAGACCGGCTATATACTTCCCACCATTTCGGTCCTTTGCGCTTTCTGTATATATCATTTTATTCTGGTATCTCCTAAGTTGGACAAAGGTACATGTATACAGAAAAACACATTAGTTTACATTACATTGCATATATGTACATTTGTTGAGGAAGCATTAAATATGAGTTTTTTACAACTTTGTTGTCAGGTTTTGTTGTCAGATCGTCTTATTCAGTATTTATGTGGGGCGAATTTCTTCATTAAAAAAGAAGCTTACAGATATAATGACTAATGTATTAAAATTATCAACATACAAACCCGATATATTGTTCAGTTCTGTATGTAACCAAACATCACATTATTTGTAATGCTTACAGACAATTGTATGTACTAAATGAATCTTGTAAAGGTTACAATTTTATTTGTTCAATCTTTTTTTCTCCAGAAAGCAAAAAGAAGAAAAGGCCAAAATTACGGAGGCTTCAAAGCCAATTTACATGTCCTCACACAATTGATTGATGGTTGCTTTACGTCCAGTGGTAAATATTTCATGCATATTCAGGACGAGAACAAGTTCACAATAAATACTATAGGTAGGTCTTGAAATAATAGAGGCCATCTGGGATGATGGTCGGGGAAATTTGAACTGCCAATTTCTTCAGAGTTGCAGGCATCTTAGGAGAGAAGAAAGTAGGAAGAAAGAGACTATATTTGGTTCATAGGGATGTTTATACTGTATCACAAGCAACATAGGGAACCAAAAGGGAACATTCCTTCATCTATCAAAGTTGCTATAATAAAAGTGAAGTTTCATTTTTAACTATTTGTTAAATGAAAGAGCGATTTGAACATGTTAAGACTCATAAATTGCTAGCATACCAATAGTGTCAGACAGTACATGGAGGCATTTATTTACTTAGACAATATCATGGGAATGGTCAGTCTGGAACAATTCACTTTACATATTGAAAGTTGATGGAAAAATACATTCTTTAAATCTTTGTCTTAATCATAGCACGAATCAAACAAATTTTCTACTCAAATCTAGTCAAGCACGTTAAGGATTATATCACCGATGTAGCTTTCTTTGTACATGTTCCATCTTCATTTTATAACATGCATATGATGGTTCTTAAAGAGGATTCTGTATTGGTGGTGGGTCATTTATCAATTATTGCATCCATTGAAAAAAAAGGTGCTTAAAAGAAAATATCTGTTCCACAGGGCCCTCTAAGGATGTTATGATAGTGCCTTCTGTAACTACTGTTTTCTTGGAAGCGCTATCAATGTGATGCCATGTTAGAGAAAAGAAAATAAACATTCATCAATTTTTCTCTATATGAAGGGGCATAACTTCTGAACGGTAAATTTACGCCACCATCTGAGTTTTCTGGTAATCAGGATGGTTGTGCTTGAAAGATACCAAGAACAATGTAAAAATGTCATATTATTACAGCTAATTTCCTAATGCCTGTAGAGTAAAACTTTAGTTGGCTTGCTTGCTTTGTTTGTATAAATGTTTATTCAAGCTTTGTAATTAAGATTGACATCTTTAAACAATATATATCTAGGCATAGTTAAACCTGTATATATTATATTTAAATTTAATTGGATGTTACCCAATATAATTGTACAATATACAAGCAAAGCAAGCAAGTTAACCAAAGTCTTGATCTAAATGCAGTAGTAAATTAACTGTAACTATAGGTACACTTATCTCTTACTTGTTGTTTGCAATGGTTTTTATTTCATCTAAATCTAGCATCATATAATTATGTTGCAGATCAAACACTTGAGTACATCTGGAGGAGATACAGTTAAGCAGAGTGTAAGAAGGATTATGGGCACAATCCTTGAAAATTGTATTGCCATGAAAATGAATTGGCTAGGGAGAGGGGACAAGACTGCTTTTTCCCGTCTGATTGATTGATTGATTGATTGTTGGTTGCTTTACGCCGCATTAGCACTAAAAGGCTATATCTAGGCGAGAGCTAATTCGAATATTTTTACAATTTAAAGCATATTTTTAAAATAAGACAAAAAGTCCTTAAATATACTAAAATTCTAGACTAAAGCAAATTGATTATTTACAAATAAAAATCAACAGTAAGATAACGTGATAAAATTAAAAACGACTTAAATATAATAAGATTTTTATATTCTATAATATATTCCAATTTCTTTTTAAAATGCAACAATATTTGTAAATGAAACATTATTAAATAAATCATACATATTATTTTTCCGTCTGATTCTTAAAGATGTTTTAATAAGTAAGTATTACACTTTATGCGTTCTTTATGACAAATTATACCCACAAATCCTTCTAATACTAATGAATTTCTGACCATTAGACAAATTACCAATATTAAAAAAAAAAAAAAAAAAATTGGTTAAGATTTTATTTTGTATTAAATAGTGTTTAAAATATTTAGAATATACATTAATTCATATTATATATCTAGTAGGAAGATTACGCACGCATGCATAAGGCAAATACAGTTGAAGTTTATACTTATTACTTTATTACAGAGTCAGTTAGAAAAAACCGTAACTGTAAAGAGTCGTCAGATAAGGAGATAGAGGATGCAGCTAAAGATTGGCTGCGGTTTAGCCTTGACAGAGAAGGTGGAAGGAAACAGAGAAGGGAAAGAAAAAATAACACTACCGATAATGACACTGTCGAAATTCAAATTGAGGAGGACCATACTCGTGGCGACGACCAATGATATTGAATTTAAAATAAATAAAGTTTCATCTTCTGAATTATTCAATTTTCAATCTGGATCTGGAACCAATACAACTAAAATTACATCTCATGAAACAATGATGTGTATGAGCGACTTACTATAAGCCATACGTCATTTGTGCTGTTAATGAAATGAATAAAATTGATATGAAAAAAGAAGATGTGGTATGCTTTTTATCTGGTCGACCCATTAAACATTGTCAAAGAAATATCTTAGTGTCACACAATATATGAAATTAAAAACAAAATTCACGGAAAAAAGGACAATTACAACAATGGTCATACACATTTACAGAATTGCTACCTTAAGCTTTGGCAGTTTGGAACACAAAATAAAGATCAAATATCATGTGCTCTGGGAGTATATATCATATCCAGCTCCTCATGCAGCATCCATTATGATTTGGTTGATACAATTGACCAACGTATTGCCAACATAAAAATGAGAAATATCTACCTTGGACCAACATAGTGCCAACACAGAAATAAGACATCTCTACGTTGGACCAACGTAGTGTCAACATAAGAAAAGATATTTCTACGTTGTACCAACGTTGGCTCTATATATTGCATATAACCGTACAATGCTGGGCCAACGTAGGCCCACTTTGCACTTATACGTTGGGCCATGATAATGATAAATTGACTGTTTTTGCAGATAATGTGAACATTAATCCTGGAAGAATCAATCTTACATACGCATAAAAACGGAAAAGGGTAATGGGAGCATGGGACTTGCTGAGAGACAAGCTCATTGAAACCAGGTTGGAGGAACAGTCCCCAGCAACTCATACTTGTTGCTTTTGTGAATCATCTGTTGATGATGTTATTTTCTGTCAGGATTGTGGTCCCTCTGCATATTACTGTGATGCTTGCTGTAAGAGGATTCACCAGAACATCCTGTTCCATAAGCCACACCAGTGGAAGGTAAAATATGGCCACAATATATATATAAAAAAAAGAAGATGTGGTATAATTGTTAATGAAACAACTCTCCACAAGCAGACAAGAGACCAAATGACAAAGAAATTACTAACTATAGGTCACTGTACATCCTTCAACAATGAGCAAAGCCTTGAAATGAGAATGTAAAACAATTTAAATAAGAAAACTAACAGCCTTATTTTTGTAAAGAAAATGAACGAAAAACATATGTAACACATAAGCAAACGACAACCACGGAATTACAGGCTCTTGACTTGGGTCAGGCACATACATACAGAATGTGGTGGGGTTAACATGTTAGCAATATCCCAACCCTCCACCTAACCTGGGACATGTTGTAATAGTTAAACATATATGAACGAACTATAAAAATCAGTTGAAAAAAGCTTAACTCATCAGATGAATAAAAATACAAATGTTACCAGTACAAGTGGACGTGGCCGGGTACTTGTACATCCCGGATGCGGGAATTTCTCGCTACATTGAAGACCTGTTGGTGACCTTCTGCTGTTGTTTTTCTATGGTTGGGTTGTAATCTCTTTGACAAATTCCCCATTTCCATTCTCAATTTTATTAATTTTAGTTAGTACAGATCTGAGAGTACTCGCAGTTACTGACAGCTAGTTCAAAGCCACTTACAACCATTAAAAGAATCATGCATCTAAGACTAATGTAATTTTTTCATGTGTTTAAATGTAGTTTGAAAACTTAACTGAAAACCAAAAATCAGATAGACATGAAGACTAATAAACACCAGATACTTCAATTTCTTTTTTTGAGAAAATGCCTACCTACCTACCCACTGTCTCAACCTTTGGGTAGGGTTTGGGCAAACCAAAATATTTTTAATTGTGACCTAATCTCTAACTTTGTCCTGTATTAATATATCTTTTTTCAGGTTTATATTTGATCTTATTAACCTCATACAATAATACTTAATTTATATACATACTTTACCTCTATTACAGCAAACCTTGTATGTACCTATTCAAATGACTAATGAACTTGCCAGGAAAGACCACATTTGTGAATCATCATACTCTACTTCCATATATGCTGTTGATGTAAAGGGTAAATATTTGTTTATGCTGCCCCCAAATAAATGTTCCAAATAATGAGTTCTGTATGGTTACTTTAGTATCCTCTTTTTCTTGATTGAAATAAACTTTATACAGATGAAATAATAATTTTGAAGGGGAAGAAACTGAATTTATTACTCTTTAGAGCCTCTAGTTTTTCTTTATTTAATATTTTATTCTCATTTTGCAGGTTTACAACATACAAGTAAAATCCAGCTATGCAGATGTGAAGATCCTGTTGTCACCTTCTTACGTTACAGCTTATGGCCAGCTACACCTACAAGCCCTAAAATTGGCTTTGATCTCAGATTTATGGAGCTATTGTCTGTTCTGCAACTTGAGTGCTGTTTACCTGCAAAATCTTTTTGTGATGCTTTAGATGCTATGCACTCCAACTACATCAAATTAATCTCAAACGTTGTAAGTTAATTTTAACAGTTTTCTGATGTTGGAAAGTGTTTTGTCTCATTAGTCATTTGTTGGAAATACACCAATATAGACAATAAAAATGTTGATATAAAATATTTATTGTCACAATGTGCTGTCTAGATGTAGACAAAAATAAGAAAAAAAGATTGGAATTGTGGTTTTGGACTAGAATGTCATTTCCCTTTGCCCAACCCTCAAAGCGAAAACAAGTCGCCCTGTTGTTTACAATACTTGCTTTCAGTAGTTTACACCATCAGACATTTGTTAAAACCTTATTTTTTTTATTGATAATCAAAGAAATTGAAATATAAACAATTAATTTTCTTAAGAAAAGAGGTTACAGCATTTACTTTACAGTGTGAGTGTGTAGCAGGTTACTTCATTTGAATCTGTTTTAATAAAATTCTCTTCTCTTTTTTTTTAGGAAAAAAACATATATAGAGCTGTGGTTGGTGATTGCCTCACTGAGTACAATTACCATAGGTATTCACTGAATACCCGAGCAAACATAACAAAATCTTTTTTTGCCACAGAATGTCCGATATGTGTTAAGGTAAGTTTCCAATATATATTTATATTATTTCTTTTTGAATTGATTTGTTCCAACAAACTTTAACTTATCACCTCATTTTAGAAAACATATTAGCGATTTCATGTGTCATTTAAGATAAATTTTACAAATACAATTTTGTAATTTGTCTGTCTCGTTTGTCAAATCTGAAACAAAGTACGCTATAATTGTTAAGGAGGCACGACGGTATAAAAATTTCAGAAAAAAATTAAACATTTGTTTTTCATTACAAATTTTATTTATTACCTTTCGTAGTTGTTACTTTATCATATGGTACAAAAATATTCAAAACAATTAATTCGTGTTGGCCCCAGATGACTTTTAAAATGTAAACATCATTGAAAAACTTCCAAATTATCTCCCTTTGGTGAAAAAAAGCTATTTTTTTGGCTTTAAAATGGAAATATCTCTTTTAAGTCATCGGTGACCTATATTTTTTAATATAATTTCGATATATGCTGTACTTAAACTAAAAAAATTGTAAAATTTGAGCGATTTCTGTAATAAATTTCTTTTTTTTATTTCGATATTACCTTTATTTCTCCTATTAGGTCAACAGGGAAAAAAAACTTTTACAAAGATGTATGCTTCCTCCGAAGGCAGATTGTGAGCGCAAATGAACGGTGACCCCATTTTTTTTATTCTATTTGTCTATTACAGGGGACGACCATTTGATATTCTGGGAGGGGGCAGGAGGATTTTGAAAATAGATAACTCAGCCATGATAATCTGTAAAAAATATTTTAAGTGAACTTAATTTAGATATAGCACAAATTCAACAAAATACTAGTTCAGACAAAAAAATAAATAATTCATTTAAAGTTTATATAAAAACAAGCTCTAAGAACTACTTTGAAAATTTGATACATGATAAGATGCAAAACATTGATGAAAAAAGTAAACTTTATTTATATAAGAATCTTAAAAAAAATTTACGTTTTGAAGACTATTTAGGAACATCAAACTTTACATATAGAAAATTAATAACAAAACTAAGAATTAGTGACCATAATTTAAATATAGATTGATTGTTGGTTGCTTAACGTCCAGTGGCAAATATTTCATGCATATTCAGGACGAGAACAAGTTCACAATACATACAATATGTAGGTTGATACAATAGAGGCCATCTGGGATGATAGTCGGGAAAATTTGGACTGCCACTGGAAAATGAGGGTATATTGGATAGGGACAGAAATTTGGCCTTGCAACAGGCCACCTACGGACCCCTCAAAGAGTTGTTGCAAGGGTTCTTAACGTGCAAAGAGCGTGGCACTCTCTTTAAACGAGGCATCGGATTCAACGTCCCCTTCTGACGGACGTGACTGCGAACTTGATACATCCCGCACAGCCAAACGGACGCCCCACTTCAGCAAGCGTTTTACTGCCGGTCGGGAGAAGACCAAGTGACCATATTTCTATACCCCAGTCACCCTTGGGGGGAATTTAAATATAGAAAAAGGCAGACATACTAATATTCCTAGAGAGCAGAGAATATGCCTTAAATGTAAAACATTAGAAAACGAAAAACATTTTATATTAGATTGCAAATTAAATATGGAACTAAGAAATAACTTTTTTAACAATTTGGATTTTAATTTTTCTGTTAAAAGATTTATCTGATGAAGAAAAGTTGATTTTTATACTCAATCCATCAACAACATCACAAGTAAATAAATAATCAAAACATACAGCTAGATATATTTCACATTCATGCAAACACTAAATATAGTTATAAATAATAACCTATCAACCATATACAATGCAAACACTAAATAGTTATCAATAATAATTTATCAACCATATCTTATTGGCAGTCATACCACATCTGTTCCATTTTTAAAAGCAACCAATATCTTTAAACATGATAACAATTGAAATATTAAAAATAAAATAATATCAAATGCATAAAACCATTATCAACCGAGTCAAGTAACATCCTGTCAAAACATGCATCCTCACATGAGGAAAAAACAAAAATAGTACAAATTGTATAATAAGTAAAATAAAAAATTGATACTGTATATTAAAAGCAAAAAAAGTATATGGGTACTAATTTGACTAGACAAAAATTTAGCCTTATGCAGGTTTAATGAACTTAACAGACCCGTACCCTGAATATAAAATGCACCCTTCTATCATAGGTGGGACATAAAATGTTTCTAATAAATCTTGTTTAAAAAAAATTTGCAAGAATTACATCCATTTTTAAGGTTTATGAGAGTTGTTTTTCTTTAATGAATAAAAAAAAACTTTTTCAGGCAACATTAAACTTAAAAATTTATAAACCATGACACATACAGTTTAAGCAAGATGGCAAGCAATAGCAGGTATTGCAGTGAAGGCAATTCCCCTCCTACCCACAGATATAAAAATAAATTAGAACACCCTTTACATTTTTTGGGGCCATATGGTTTTCTGGAACAAATCCTTCAGAGAGTATTTTAAGCTCTAACTTCATCAATTTTTTATTTAATAGGTAGCTAATTAAGTTTACTGTGAAGCCAGTTAAACAGGTATTTTGGGACCATTTTATAACCAAAAGAAGTCATCAGAGCTTAAAATGTAATATGGTTCTCTCTTTTCTAATGAAAAAGCCAGAAATCGTTTACAAAAAAATACAATTCATACATGTCATGTATGTGTTCAGGGCATAAATTATGAATTGATGCCATGAAAAATGGAGACATTATTTAATCAAAATGATGTTGCATTTCAAGAAAAATCACAAAATTTCATCATTTTCATGTCTCTGCCAGACACATAAGAATATGAGTGCCCACCAATTTTATTCTTAAATTAGTTTGTACTATACTTCAACTTTGCAGTGTGATATGATTTTTTCAATTGTCAGTGGTAGATGAGATTTTGTACCCGTTTTAAAATGTGTAATTTTCAACAACAAAAATACGGGAAAATCTAATATAATTATCTCCCTTTGACAGGCAAAACTTTAAAATTTGATTTTGATTATAATTGTGTAACATGTTTATTTTACCATCAAACTTACTGTCAATAAAAGTTAAAATAGTAAGATTTATACTTTGTTGGTTTTTGTTTCATCTCAATATTGTCACAAAATCGAAGAAATTCATTTTTCTGAGCCAAAAAACTGGTTCCCTGTATAAAATACTGCATTACTCGTTCCAGCGATAAGGTCCAGGGGAAATATTTTGCGTGAAGTCTTGTACTACTATGGTGTTTTTATTCACCAAGTTTTATGGAGATTTGAAGACCCCCCATGTGTCACTCAATACATGGTTTTATGGTGGATTGGGTGTTAAACTGGAAACTCAATTAACCAGCTATAAGAAAGAGGTCAAAGAAAATAAAGGATTTGTTGATCCTGTTGTTTTTATTTTTCGTGGCCGGACCATATTAGCAACAACAACAACCTCTACCAGATCATTGACCAATACTGTTACCACTATGGGTAACACAAACACACCATCTATCACCAGTACACCATCTATCATCACTACACTATCGATCACCACTTCACAGACCTTCCTATATTTCCTGATCGAACCCCATTTTCCTTATCATCAAGAATTTCTCTTCACAGGATAAAAACAGAAGCCAGCCGGAAACAGAAAATGCCTATTCTGGGCATCCTGCAAACAACCACTCTGGTTGTACATCAACAATTCCAAGTAATGAAAACCTGACAACAGAGCAAAACAACCAATCTGGTTGTAAGACAACAAGCAGTGAAACTCAGACATCAATTACAGATCTGCCTCCGTTGGTGTTGCCACTGATTCCAGAGACCCGCACAGTAAAATCCCTTCTACGGTGGTTGTGTAACTCAATGGATGCTATAGGACGGTTGCGTAAGTCGGCGAAACGTCTTTGAGACGAACATAAATATGTTATGACTAGTGGCGGCATTCGTCGCTCGTCTGTCGCTAAATATCAGACATTATTTAGTCCTGGTATCTATGATGAGTTTATTTGCAGTAGTCAAAAGGGTTTGGCGACGTTTAGTCCTCTTTCAGATCAAAAGTTTGAATTTGTGAATTAGATATTGAGAGCATTCGTACTACAGAACTGGCTGGTATACATAGTCCATCACAAATATAAATTTCTGAAGATGCCAGTTAGTTCCAACCTGAGTATATAGACGCCATATTATATCCGTTAGCCGCATAGTGAGTTTTTCATCATCGTAAGGGAATACTGTGCATTTGAGTCGTCAACTAGGAAGCAGATACTGGATAATGGTCTAAGTGGGATTTGGCAAAAATATAAACAAACTTTTTGGCAAAATCAGAAAATATGTTTAGGAGTTGAAAAGCCAACAGTCCACCTTCTCTTGGCACCAAAATGTCTGGTCCATTGTATGTCTTTAGATTTTTCCGATAGCAAGTCTTTTTGTTCTGCTCTAATGACACTGAGGCTTTATTGGACAATACCAAATCATCAAACTGTTAATTCTAATTAACAATTGCCCATTTCGATCTTTTAGGGATATTGGACATTCTAATTAACTGGCAATATATTGTACCTTCCGAAATCCATCAAATCTTTGTACGATTTCTAATTATTGTAGGTGTGCTAGCATCATAACCCACTCTAATAGAAGTGTGAGTAGATCTGCCGCTGTTGTTTCATCGTTACTAACCATTGCATTTTCTATAATAGCATTTACAGAACGTTATTATAATTTCAAATTATAAGTTTACTTTCCTTCTTGTCGCCTGTGTACATGATTATGTATCAGAAAAGCCGATACCTGTTTGGACTTTCTCTGCAAATATTGCGATAAGACATTGAATGTTTTCACATACCAACGATGTTATGCAGCTAACGCTTATTGTTACAAGTGCAGACATCCTGGACATTTTGCTCGCATGTGCAGTTTTCACGTTAAGCCATGTGAAAACTCTAAACCGAAAAAGAAGTCGAAATTCAAAATTCAGAGAGACGGTGAACGAATGAGAAAAATTATTGAGAAGAAGCAAATGTCTCAATTTCTGTTTCAAGGACTTGAGGACAAGGAAATTTCTTCATTTACGTGCTCCGTACAGGACGAATCCGTGAAACAACACCTAAACAAGTTGAAAGTGTCTAAGCGAAACTTCATCAAAGAAATCAGTATACTCAAGTGTGAAAATTCAAAATTGGATACCGTAGTGAAAGATAATGTGATATTAAGGAACAATTTGGACAAAGTAAATTTGGAACGTTTAAAACATGGCCGAATAATTCAAAAGATCGAACATGAGTTAGCCGAACATGCAAGTAGAACTGAAAGAAGTGCGTTTGAAAGAGGAAAACCTAAATTTAACCAACGCCAGACAACGCTTAACAATGGAGTTTAAAAATACTGACATGCACTACAATCGCATCTTAAATGATATGGAAGACGAAATTCAGAGACTGAGGGAAGAGAACGTAAACAGTATACACGAGATTCAACATCTAGATATAAAACATTCAAACCGAGGTGTGCGTTCGACCCTTGCAATTTGCTCGCGTGGCAATTCGCAGCAACATCATCGGCGTGGAGGAGGATACCCATTTTGGTCATGTTGACTTATTTTTAGGTCTTACTTTGCTGTACATTATTGCTGTTAACAGTTTATCTCTATCTATAATAATATTCAAGATAATAACCAAAAACAGCAAAATTTCCCTAAAATTACCAATTCAGAGGCAGCAACCCAACAACGGGTTGTCCTTTTCATCTGAAAATTTCAGGGCTGATAGATCTTAACCTGATAAACAATTTTACCCCATGTCAGATTTGCTTTTAATGCTTTGGATTTTGAGTTATACGCCAAAAACTGCATTTTACCCCTATGTTCTATTTTTAGCCATGGCGGCCATCTTGGTTAGTTGGCCGGGTCACGCCACACATTTTTTAAACTAGAAACCCAAAAGATGATTGTGGCAAAGTTTGAATTAATTTGGTCCAGCAGTTTCAGAGGAGAAGATTTTTGTAAAAGATATATTTGATTTACGAAAAATGGTTAAAAAATTGACTTTAAAGGGCAATTACTCCTAAAGGGGTCAACTGACCAGTTTGGTTATGTTGACTTATTTGTAAATCTTACTTTGCTGAACATTGTTGCTGTTTACGGTTTATCTCTATCTATAATGATATTCAAGATAATAACCAAAAACAGCAAAATTTCCCTAAAATTACCAATTCAGGGACCGCAACCCAACAACGGGTTGTCCGAATCATCTTAAAATTTCAGGGCAGATAGATCTTGACCTGGTTAACAATTTTACTCCATGTCAGATTTGCCCTAAATGCTTTGGTTTCAGAGTTATAAGCCAACAAGAGGCTGTCACAACGACAGCAAACCGGATTTATTAATATTTATTTGTGTCCTGGCATTATCGCAAGAACCATTACTGATGAATCGTGAAAGTGAAAATCGTCAATATCAAATTTGACCTCCATTTTGTCATCAGTATCAACATATTAAAAGTTGAAAAGCTTAGATTGAATGGTTCATGAGAAAATGGCAACAATGTGAATGGAAACACCATTTTACAATCTTTCAAGAACCATAACTCCTGAACGGTAAAAGTCAAAATCGTCATTATTGAACTTGACCTCTATTTTGTCATCAATAACAACATATAAAAATTTCAAAAGCTTTGGTTGAATGGTTCATGAGAAAATGCACGGACACGACTGGAAACACCATTTTTCAATCTTTCAAGAACCATAACTCCTGAACGGTAAAAGTCAAAATCATCATTATTGAACTTGACCTCTATTTTGTCATCAGTATCAACATATCAAAATTTGGGAAGCTTCTTAGAACAGTTCATGCGTAAATGCACGGACACGACTGCAAACTCCATTTTTCAATCGTTCAAGAACCATAACTCCTGAACGGTAAAAGTCAAAATCGTCATTATTGAACTTGACCTCTATTTTGTCATCAATAACAACATATAAAAATTTCAAAAGCTTTGGTTGAATGGTTCATGAGAAAATGCACGGACACGACTGGAAACACCATTTTTCAATCTTTCAAGAACCATAACTCCTGAACGGTAAAAGTCAAAATCATCATTATTGAACTTGACCTCCATTTTGTCATCAGTAACAACATATTAAAATTTGGGAAGCTTTGGTAGAACAGTTCATGCGTAAATTATTGAACTTGACCTTCATTTAGTTGTCAGTAACAACATATTAAAATTTTAAAAGCTTTGATTGAACGGTTCATGAGTAAATGCACGGACAACATTTGATTCCCGCCCGCCCGCCGTACATCCCCAAATCAATAACCGACATTTTAGTCACAAAAATCCGGTAAAAAACTGCATTTTACCCCCTATGTTCTATTTATAGCCATGGCGTCCATCTTTTTTTAAACGAGATACCTCAATGATGATTGTGGCCAAGTTTAATTTAATTTGGCCCAGTAGTTTCAAAGGAGAAGATTTTTAGTAAAAGTTAACGACGACGGACGACGACGCCGGACGCCAAGTGATGAGAAAAGCTCGGGCCAGGTGAGCTAAAAAAACAATGAACACCAAGCTTAATTTATCTTTCTTCTAGAACTTGTTGGTGTTGTTCATAATTAAACAGTTTAACTTCAGTATTCTAATAAAGTAAATGCAACAGTATTCTAACAAATTAAAGAAGTTTCTATTGCCGGAAGTTTGAGAGCGCGTGGTTTCAAAGTAAAGCAACCAGATGTGTGCAGCCCCCAGACACCAATCGCAATCACAAAATGTTAGAATGTCTTTTTTAACCAAAAAAGTCCTTTACCCCATACCCGTCAAAATAATAAATTTATATTAGTTATTGGAGACCATTTTACTAGATGGATGGAGGCGTTCCCACTTCCACACCAGCAAGCTGAAAAGGTTGCTGAAAAGCTTGTCCATGAATTTATTTCCCGTTTTGGTATTCCTTTGGAACTCCACTCCGATCAAGGGAGAAATTTTGAGAGTAAAATTTTTACAGAAGTTTGTAAATTATTGGAAATACATAAGACAAGATCTACGTCCTATAGACCTTGCTCTAATGGCATCATAGAGAGATTTAATGCCACGCTTGAGGGAATGATTAGAAGTTTTGTTAATAAAAATGCTAATGATTGGGATTTACATATTGGTATTTTAATGGCAGCCTATAGAAGTACTGTACATCCAGCTACAGGTTATTCCCCTAACATGTTAATGCTAGGCAGGGAGATTACTTTACCCCCTCAAATTATATTCCCTTTTCCAAATTGTAATGAATCAATGGAAGTTGAGACTTACGTGTCCAAGATGAGGTCAAAATTGGAGGAAATTTACCAATTAGCACGTGAACATCTCCGTTCATCTGCTGTACGACAGAAAAAAGATTACGACAGCCGTATATCCCAAAATCAATTTTGTAAAGGATCACTTGTTTACAAATTTAATCACATATTTAAAAAACTAAATGAAAGATGGTCTGGTCCATTTGTAATAGTAGATATTTTGAGTCCTGTACTTTATAAAATAAAAAATAGATACAAATCAGAGACTGTTCATCATGATAAGTTAAAGAAATATCAATCTGATGATGTTCCAGCCTGGGCTGTTGCTGTCCAGAAAGGAATGCAAGATGTCCAAGTCAAGGTACCTGCAATCAATTATTTGTTCTCATTTCTGTCAAGTCTTTATTTTATTTCAGTAAAATGTCTGAAATTTATAATTGTAATTGGACTGACTGTTTGTACGAAGGAAATAAGAGGGATACAATTTGGCATATATTACTTAGCCATGTACAGGAAGACCAGGTACCATTCCATTGCAACATTTGTCACTTTCGGGGAAATACAAGAAGAAATATGGACCGACATATCCTATCTTATAAGCCACACCTTGAAAAAATGGAAGAACTTGGTATTCAGTCTAGTAACAATTGTATAATAAAATCTGCAAACCCATATTTTGTGAAATTGGGTACTGACATATCTTGTGATGCCACATACAAGGACCAATCTTATATAGTTAAAGAAGTAGTAGAATCAATAATAGAAATCAGGGAAGATAGTGGGGAGTTTAATATAACCGATACTTCATGTCAAACTGAAGAAACCTTTATAACCTTCAGAGAGCTTAAGGCTGAAGTAAATATTATGAAAGGCAGTCACCAGGCTGAGCTAAATAGATTTGGGGACTATATTGCCCGTTTAGAGAAAAGATTGAAAATGAAGGAAGAGGAGATAAAGTCAGCAGAAAGAAAATTAAGGAAGAATGAAGAAGGAAGCAATTAAAAGAAAACGATGACTTGATTAGGACACTAGAAAGGAAACTCAGACACAAAGATAATGAAGTGGAAGTGTTGAGGAGAAAGCTAAGAGTGGACGAGTTTGATTCAGAGGAAGAGAAAGAAAATGAGATGCCTAGGAAAAAGCTGAAAGGATATGTAGTCAAAAAAATTGTTTTAGACAATATCTTAATTTTTATTTAAATGTCATATTTATGCATTTGTTACTGTTGTTGACAAAATTGGTTTCCGTAATCTTTACAAAAATTAGAAAATTCATTTTAAGATAATCTATAGATATTGAATGAAATTAGGTTTCATTTGGAGCTGTAATAATTTACCTTTTTTATTGATTCCTAATTTTGAATACCAATTTTGTCTTTACTTTGTCAAATATTTTAGTGTTTTAAAGGAGGTGAAGTCCTCAAACACTTTTCATTGTTATTGTGTATATATAGATTTTATGTGATGCTTAAAGGAGAAGAAGTTCTCAGCGTCAAACCTATTCAATGATATGTTGGTTGTTTTTTTATTGATATTATTATGTTCAATAAGCATAATATTCTAATTTTTGTTAATTGAGTTATAGAATTTCGGGGACGAAATGTATTCTTCAAGGGGGGTAGTGTTGTGAAACTGAAATGGTAATTGGTTAAACCTCGATCTTTAATAATGATTTCTCAGGAAATCTCATTCCTTAAGTATTATTTCTGTTTTCCCAATTTGTGTAAAGGTATGACAGACCTGGTAAAGCACATTTTAGTCTTGTTTAATTTATTAATCAACGTTTTCGGTAGAGTTTACTGTGTTGACACATTTTCCGCCAAACGTAGTTCCATGTTTAGTGCAAGAGTTGTCGTTCTTTTCACAACAAAGAAGTTATTTCTGAAATACGGGGTTTAATTCCGGGTGTGCTTATTGAAATATTGTTATTATGGAATAAAACTACTTATTGTATATAATTAATGGTCATGCATATTTGTCAGTGTAATGATCGCGTATACGAGATCTGCGAAATGTAAGTAATTACGGGAAATAGTCCGTGATAATGACATCTTGGTTAGGAACGTAAACAACTTGGTAAGTTGAAATTTAACTGTCCCAGAGATCGGATGTTTTTCGTTCTTCTAACCTTTTTATTTCACGTTTGGCATTGTGAATTTATATAAGAAGTAAAGTTAAGCTATTTTAGCATTTATTTACACATCTCAGGTATTAATTGTGTAAAGAGGCGGTGAATTCCGCTACACATTGTATTTGACGGTGGCGTTTTTGCCGTGAAACTATTTTAGCCCAACCCTGGCCTAAGTTTGGAATTGTTCATTTTATTATTGAAACGTATATTTATTGCTATTTGTTATTTTTGTCTAAACACTGACATTATGCAGGTTCTTTGACTTGGTTTAAATTGTGTGAATTATATATTGACTTTGAAGATTCCTGCATAATAAATTATTTTATTTAGAACTCTTTGTTAATTTGCAGCCTTGTCTACTATTCCGCTCGGTAGTTAAATTTTTACAACACCTGGGGTAAGAAAATCCTTAGTTTTACGAATAATTCAAAGTTTTGTAAACAGGAAATTTAAAAAAAATGACCACATTATTGATATTCATGTCAACACCGAAGTGTTGACTACTGGGCTGGTGATACCCTCGGGGACGAAATGTCCACCACCAGTGGCATCGACCCAGTGGTGTAAATAGTTATCAAAAGTACCAGGATTATAATTTAGTACGCCAGACGCGCGTTTCGTCTACATAAGACTCATCAGTGACAATAAAAGTTGATGTATTAAAAATACATTTGAAATATATGTACACCGTGTTTTTCTTACTTTTAACTTTTCTAAACGATTAAACATATATACCATATCTTGGAACACAACATATCTATGAATATTATCCGAAGAAGAGGTGTGACATGTGAAACAGTTGAATTAAAAATATGCAATCTAGGGCATATGCGTTGATCAGAAAGTTTTTGAAAGATAAACCAACATGAATTTACTACACGACAATGGTCTAATCGGGAATAAATAAACGTACACAAACAGCCGAAGATAAAAAAAAAAGCTAAAGACGAGGAACAAGAGGTTGATGACCCGAACCATCATTTGACAAGAAAACTTGCGACGAAATTGGAGACTCAAAATCGTGTATATATCACTTTCTAGCCTTATTTTTTAAATAGAGGCAAGCACTGAAAAATAATGTCGGTGCTCATACGATCTTCAACTATTTTGATCGTACCTTTGATACTTGTACCGGCCCTTTAGCTTTGTTTACAGATAGAAGTAACCCGAACAAATGTATAGCTACCTTACGTTGCGACTTTATTTATGATGGGTGAACTATTGACAATATCTGAATCTAAACTTTTTAACACCTCTTAAGCAGCACATTTAAAGTTATTGTGATGTACCTGCAGTTTGCAAGCTGTTACATGTGTCAAGTCGGACAGCATTACGGGGATGTCAATACTGAAAAAAAACTGATGAATACTATAAAAACCTGCACACAATTGTTAACTGAAACAACAGATCATTTTACGTTCCAAACCAATATCAAGATTTGATACTTCAAATTATGCATTGGATTGAAGACACATTAACTACAATCTTTCACCTTTGTACACTTCGGTATCTAAATAGGTCATACTAGAATTAGACACCTCAAATGTGAATTTAAGTGGAGGGTCAATTTTGTTCGCTATCATGCCTGTAAAGACCATAAAACCGTCATCTCTGTATTGACAGTGTAATCTGATGTTTTCTCTCCATTGGAACTTATCTAAAATATTCATTTATAGTACAGACAGATGTGCATGTCGGAGAAAATATACCACCCATAGGCGCTCCTATAATGTGTTTGTATAATTGTCCAATGAATTCAAAATTCATTGTTTCTTAGTATTAATTCAACAAATGCTGTGAAATCTTTTAATGATTAAATATTCAATACAAATTATATTAGTATCTCTATACATAAGAGATCACGAGACATATAAGTTTAAAATACAATTTTACATGTGTACATCTACCAATGCTGTACGCAATACCAACATCAAGCAGGTTAGCTGTAAATAAATCTGATTAAAGAATGTAGACAGAAAGTTGCAGGACAATAAATGACAATAATTTTTCGTAGGTCACACAGGTAATGGAAAATTAATTTGACGTTTATAGTATAATGACCTGCATGTTAATTTAAAAAAACAATCGTTTGATAAGAAAAAGCTTTTGCCTTTGCTATTGGTCTCTCCGATTTGAATTTTTACTCTGAGTTAAGTATAATTGTAAAGTAGTTTTATGTTGTGGTCCTCCATGACCTCTTCAACTTCGTATGTTTGGGCCTTTAACTTTTATGGATTCGAGCGAACACCATTGTGAAGATAATAAAATAAAAATGGAAATATACTATACGTTAGTCTTTATTCATTGTTTAAGGGCATACGTTGATCTGTAGTTGATTACGTTTTTGTCATTTGGTCTCGTTTGGAGAAATCTAGATATGCCTCAGATTTGCAAACATCAGGAACTTTTCTTTGCTCATGTGGTTGTAATGACGTGAACAATTTATTTTTCATTACGATATAATTTATTGGTAAACGGACATAAAGTCACATTTTTGATAGGACAAAAAGTCACAAATAATATGTTGACAATTGTTTGAATATATGAGAGAAAGATCTTGATATTTTTCTTTTTATTATATATAATTATTTTTAAGTGAAGGAAATTGTTCATACGCCTTGATAAAACGAAAAATTATTAAATTTTAATCATGCAAAGGTCATATTTCTTGGCATAATGAAGCCATTTAAGTACCTAGCTCCTTTGACATTTTGTTTTTATAACAATTATTTTATCCTGATTGATATTTATTGAATAAATGTTAATAACAAAGATGCTTCATATATAATAGTTTAAGAAAAACACACAAAAAATCATTAAAATAAGTTTTTTTCTTTTTCAAAGAAATATATTCTCAAAACTGAATTGTGACTTTTTGTCCTGTGACTTTCTGTCCTACATTCAATTTTTCAGTCTCTGAAGATTTTTCGGAAGAGGTCACGGTCTTATTAAAAGGCAAGGACGTCAATGTCCCTAATTTTTTTTTAGGTTTTCTAAATTCAATACTATGAGACCAATACTGGGCTGGATCTGTTAAAACAGTTCATTTCAGCCGAACATCATAAATAATGTATTTTAATATTTCCTTTAAATCCAAACCATGTAATTCTAATTGAGATGCCTTCCGAACCCTACTATAAAAAATCAAGACCAGTTTGTAATCATCTTTGTCTGAATGCCTAAATCTATTAATTTAAAAAAAAATTATGCAGCTGCCACGAACTGCTCAGAAATAGGTCCTTAGCGACCACCTCTTGTTCCCAGTTTTAATTTTCTATGTCCTTGAGAACTGAATTGGGTTTTTCTAAAGCTGAGTGGTGCTTGTACTTGGCTAATAATCATCTGAAGTACTAACAACGAAGAATTTAACTTAAGTTTTAAATTAAGAATACACTTATATCTGAGGTTTATCATGTTTGTCACCCTTAAACCCTCCCATTATCATTCCTCTACAAATTCTGAAAAGAAAGATATTAGGTGATATAAAATTTTATTTAAAATCAAAATCCAGAGGCCCTTCCCTCTCTCCTAATTACTTCTGGGAGAACTCTTTTAAAATGGTTAATGTATCGTGTACATTTTTCAACAGTTGCAGTCTCCCAACACTTTAAAATTCAATTCACTAACTTTTCCTTTGTTCTCGGTTTTATATAGTTTCTTGTCTTCTGGGTGTTGATAATCTGAAGTAGCTTGTGGTGTAGATCTGTTGTTGTAATTGTCATAATCTTCTGTTTCCTGTTGATTAATAGTGGATAGTCTGTGAGAGGTCCACCTTTCATGAACGGAGTTCCCCATACCCACAGCATCTGTACAGCAGGCTACCCCTTTTTGCGCACAATAAACAATGTATCTACAGGTTCATACACCTGTTCTTGTTCCAATTTCATTGCCATTTTCTTTAACTGTGTCATGATCCGGGATTTTGATGCATTTAAGGCACTTATTTTGCAGTAGTTTTCCTAAATTATTGGTACATGATTTTAGCATTCCTGGTTTCTTGCGACTATGTACACTTCTTTCAGACAGAGGCTCCTCAATCTGTTTCACTGTTTCGGAACCTGAAATGTAGAAGATAAAGAAAGATAATTATGACATTAACATGAAAAAAAACCAAAACATCACTACTTTGTTTTGGCACATTTCCATTAAGATGGAACATGGTATTACAGTGACAGATTCAGAACTTTTCAAAAGGAAGGCAATAGTTTTTTAAGTAAATTTTATTAAGATTGGTCCACTTCATCTTTATAGAAAGTATGAAAAAAAAATATTTGTGGAATTGTGAGTTTTTTCACAGTAATAGCCCCAAAATAGGTAAAATCAATGAAAAATCAGAAAACTATCAAAATTGGGCATTTTCAAAGGGCCTTAACTGCACCACCATATGATTTTTTCTTCACCAATTATTGTTTTTTTTTGCTGTTTTTCTATTACAAATGCTAGCTGTAAAATATTTTTACCTCACATCTGGGACAGTATTTTGTGGCTGTAGGCCCCCAAGTGATTACAGCAGTTTGATGTCTAGCTGTATCAGACACAAATACTGCTAGTGTGCGTCATACCCATCAATACCATTTATGTTCAATTTGTCATTAATGTTAGACAATTAAAATATGGCATTCAAAAGTGAAGAATAATAACTTTTCGTCCTTTCCTCCGCCTGTATCACCTTGCTCTATTGCTCCGTAATTCTTGTATCAAAACTTCAAATGAGACGAGGTATTATCAGCGACGTTACAGTGCGAGAGGAGAAATTATCAGGGACGTCATAATGTGAGAGGAGATGTTATCAAGCTTGATTTTGTCCAGCGTAAAACTGTCCTAAGGAGAATGAAACGACCAGTAATAGAACGATAAAAAGATAATCATGTTTTCTACGTAAAGATATCGTAAAATATCAGCCGCTCGACACAATGTGAAACTTTGTTCTACAAATAAAGTAGCAAAAGTCATAGGCTCGGTAAAAATTACCATAAGTTGAGAATGAAAATTGTGATTATGTTAAAGACACAACATTTTACCCAAAGGCAAAAAACCAGCCTTCAGCAACTAATGAGTCTTCAATTTTACAGGGTTTATTATTAATTTGAAATTGATTCACAATTTTTTAATTGAATTATAAACGTTGTGTTGAAATTTCATAGATTTCTTTTCATTTTTTACTAAACATGCTAAAGTTAGAGTGCGAAAACTAAAAGTATTCGGAAGACGACGACGATGACGACGCTAACGTATTACCAATATACGACCAAAAGATTTTCATTTTTTGTGGTCGTATAAAAATAAATAATGTCACATAACTCAGCATGTACAATATAAACTGTACGGGTTCTTTTATAGTTCTTTTTGTATTTGTAAATCTTTCATTAAAAGTAATCAAGACTAGAAATCCTTGTGTTAAATTTTCCCTGCATAAGACAAATTTAAGTTAAAATACACAAAACGCAAATTTACTTTAAATACAACGACCGAACCCATATTATGAATAAGGTACTTTATTTTTAGATCTTCAAAAATGCGCACTTAAAAAATGCAACAGCAATCAACCATAAAAAAGATAATGTACAATAAAACCCTAAAAAAATTAAATCTCAAATATAAATATTAAATATATTTTTTTTTATAAATACCTTAATAAATTCAAGCTACTTACTATATGTACCATTTTGTAATGAATTAGCATCAGTTCTAGTAGCATTAACATAACATCGTAAGTCAATACATCAGTATGCTTCAAAACCTACCAGTGGAAAAGCCAGTGACATTAAAGAGCTACTTCCGGTGGTCACGCGGGAAAGGGGAAATAATCTAAAAATTTTGAGATGGCGCTGTAACCAGCGTGTAAACAAAAACATAGGCACTAAATTTATTAAAACAACTTATCCATCAGGATTTGAGGTTAAATTTTCATTAGAATAGATTTTGACACACGACGGCCAAATTGGGTAGTAAAAAAGTGTTCCGTTACTGAAATATGATAAATCAGGTCAGGAATATGGTCATTGTTATATTAAAGTTCGTTTCTTTGTGTATTACATTATAACGTTGTGTCGTTTGTTTTCTCTTATTTTTGAGTGTAAATTCACATTGCGATAAGACGTGTCGCGGTACTTGTCTATCCCAAATTCATGTATTTGGTTTTGATGTTAATATTGTTATTCTCGTGGGATTTTGTCTATGTGTGTTACATTTTAGTGTTATGTCGTTGTTCTCCTCTTATATTTAATGCGTTTCCCTCGGTTTTAGTTTGTTATCCCGATTTTGTTTTTTGTCCATGGATTTATGAGTTTTGAACAGCGGTATACTACTGTTGCCTTTATTTATAAATCAAAAGACTACCTCCGTTGATTTTCAAGAAACCGCGGGTATCCCCCCCTCCCCTCCGTCTACAAAGAACTGACACAAATGCATCCTAAAGCTTTTCATTGGTCGAGATATAAATAAATGTGACCCAGAAACGTATGGGCACATGACTATGTACAGGATTCCCCGTCACTCTGAGTCTTGTTTACATAATACATACTTCCACCGGGGGTCAAAATTCAACATTTTTCATACGTTTTTGGAGTTATTTCGGTGCAAAATTAAGCAAATTATGCCACATTAAACATATTTTAACCGCGAAATTGATTGAGACTATGAGGAGTGATGATGTTTCCAGGATTTTGGATATATTTTACTGAAAAATGTTGATGGGTTGAAGGCTTTACACCGTCATTTGTTGATGTTTTTCATGTTGCTCAAACTCCTCGTATCACATTTTATTTAGTACATTGCAACTGGTTTAATCCATGTACGAATTTGTCCATATAAATGACTTCAATTGTCTGGAGGTACACCCCCCTTTTTCAAGAAATTTCAGTTTAAAGTAAAAAGTATTGTCTGTCTCAGTTAATCTTTGTTTTAAGCTATTTTTAGGGTAATGGTTACAGTCATTCTTTGATTCTGTAAATATTAATCTGAAATGTTTCAACTTGTCAATTTTAAAAAGTACAAATCAACAAATATTGCATGCCTACCACTGTGGTATGAAAATCTAATTTCCACTTGATTTTAAGTCTTTGTTCTTGTTGTTTATATAAAAAAAAAAGTAGGCAAGTGGGAAGTTAACACTCGCACATGTTTATAAATGTCTGTCCTTGTCAAGCAACCTGGTGTACACTAAACATTCATGTTTGAGTGTGTCTGGGCCCTGGAACATGTTTAACTCTTGAGAACTTGATATTAACATTCAATAGGAATGCCCAATGCCTACTACATCCAATTTTTAACCGGATTCTTGTGACAAAAATGTCGGTTATTGATTTGGGGATGTACGGCGGGCGGGCGGACGGGCGGCAATCAAATGTCCGTGCATTAACTCATGAACCCTTCAACCAAAGCTTTTAAAATTTTAATATGTTGTTACTGACAACTAAATGAAGGTCAAGTTCAATAATGGCGATTTTGACTTTTACCGTTCAGGAGTTATGGTTCTTGAAAGATTGAAAAATGGAGTTTCAAGTCGTGTCCGTGCATTTACGCATGAACTGTTCTACCAAAGCTTCCCAAATTTTAATATGTTGTTACCGATGACAAAATGTAGGTCAAGTTATATAATGACGATTTCAGTCATGTCCGTGCATTTTCTCATGAACCGTTCAACCAAAGCTTTTGGAATTTTTATATGTTGTTGCTGATGACAAAATATAGGTTAAGTTCAATAATGACGATTTTGACTTTTACCGTTCAGGAGTTATGGTTCTTGAAAGATCGTAAAATGGCGTTTCCATTCACGTTGTTGCATTTACTCACGAATATTCAATCTAAGCTTTTCAAATTTTAATATGTTGATACCGACTACAAAATGGAGGTCAAATTTGATATTGACGATTTTCACTTTAACCATTCATTAGTAATGGTTCTTGTGATCTTGCCAGGACACAAATAAATGTTAATAAATCCGGTTTGCTGTCGTTGTGACAGCCTCTTGTTAATACATGTTAGAGCTATCATGACCATTCATAGCAATAAGAAAATGATATAGCACTTCCAATGTATACTTTGAAATGGTGATTCTGTTTTGTTGCATTGATATTAATGCTTGACCCACATTTTTATTTCACACCAATCTACAAGAAAACAAATCTTGGACACAGGACGGTACTTGTCTATCCCAAATTCATGTATTTGGTTTTGATGTTATATATATATGTTATATTTGTTATTCTCGTGGGATTTTGTCTATATGTGTTACATTTTAGTGTTATGTCGTTGTTCTCCTCTTATATTTAATGCGTTTCCCTCGGTTTTAGTTTGTTATCCCGATTTTGTTTTTTGTCCATGGATTTATGAGTTTTGAACAGCGGTATACTACTGTTGCCTTTATTAATCAGAGCCATACCATTCCTATATATATGTGTGCTGATTTTTGCCTGTACCAAGTCAGGAATATGACAGTTCTTGTCCATTCGTTCGTTTTTGATGCGTTTTGTTATTTGATTTTGCCATGTGATTATGGACTTTCCGAATTGATTTTCCTCTAAGTTCAGTATTTTTGTGATTTTATTTTTTATCTGCTTCAGAAAAAAATGACTAACGTCTACATTATGTCAGATTATTAATCTTTATTCAAAATCAATCTAATGAAGAACTAAAAGGTAATGACTGGTAAATGTACATTGGATTAATTTGGCCCAGTAGTTTCAGAGTAGTAGATTTTTGTAAAAGATTACTAAGTTTTACGAAAAATAGTTAAAAATTTACTATAAAGGGCAATAACTCGACATTGATCGAATACAAGTCATCATGCAAAACTCCCCCGAAAAAAGGGGGAGGTGGAATTCCAAGATGGTTTACATTTCCTTTATCTTTTCAACGATTTTTTTTCTTCAACTCACTGATAATGGTTAGCCTATCCTTTAAAATTGAGAAAGGAAATGGTGAATATGTCAAAGCGACAACCACCCGACCATAGAGCAAACAACAGCCGAAGGCAACCAATGGGTCTTCAATGTAGCGAGGATTCCCGCACCCGTAGGTGTCCTTCAGCTGGCCCCTAAAATATGCATAATAGTACAGTGATAATGGACGTCATACTAAACTCCGAATTATACACAAGAAACTAAAATTTAAAATCATACAAGACTAACAAAGGCCAGAGGCTCCTGACTTGGGACAGGCGCAAAATTGCGGCGGGGTTAAACATGTTTATGAGATCTCAACCCTCCCCCTATACCTCTAGCCAATGTAGAAAAGTAAAAGAATAACAATACGCACATTAAAATTCAGTTCAAGAGAAGTCCGAGTCTGATGTCAAAAGATGTAACAAAAGAAAATAAATAAAATGACAATAATACATAAATAACAACAGACTACTAGCAGTTAACTGACAAGCCAGCTCCAGACCTCAATTAAACTGATTGAAAGATTATGTCTTCATCATATGAATATCAGGTACAATCCCTCCCGTTAGGGGTTTAGTATCATACTATCATAAAATATATGAGAAGAACATAACCCGTGTCATGCCAACAACTGTTTTTTTTAGAAATAAATGTGTTTAGTTCCGATGCAAAGACCCTATCAGTGAATCAATGTTAAAGCCAAAATATGCAATCTTTAATGACCTGACAACAGTATCGTAACTATATCCCCTTTTTATAAGTCTATTTAACCTTTGTCTACATTTGAAAATGCCTGTACCAAGTCAGGAATATGACAATTCGTGTTTACTCGTTGTTGATGTGTTTTGTGTTTTGTTTAATTTTTTAATGTGAATATGGACTTTCCCCTGGGGTTTTATGCAGTTAATCTATATCGGTTAGAATATGTTGCAATATCCTCGGCAAATTGCAGCGGTTTTTTTCATAATTCAAGACAATCATTATTTTCTCCTTTAGAGAATCTTCGACACTCATCTTCTTTGCCTTCAAAGCCATTTTGCAGTTTTGGAATATAATTTGTTTTTTAGTGCATGACCAATCAGGTCTCAAGTTAGTAAACATTTTTTATGGACCAAAACAGGAGGTCCCTTAACTTTTTTATATTTATTAACATTTCAATACCTATCAGTATAGTTTAAGTTCTGATAAAGATTTGGAGGATGAGTCTGAGGAGACTGGTTGTGATGCTGAACAACTGGAATGTCTGTAGTGCAATTTGGACTGATGGTATCTCCTTTGGAAGAAAATTTTGGGCTTAAATTGTCTCCCTGTCTTACCGCAACATCAGATTGAAAAAAAAAATCAGTCAAATTATGACCCGATTTGACACATAATTTAGTATAGGCATAAATGTTTTTCAATATATGATAATAGTTATCAAATCTTTTAAATTGGTTTTTTTAAATAAAAATTCACATTAAATATCTGCATTCCTGCATCAAATTTGCTAGCTTGATAGAAAATATGGACCTTTGATTCTCCGTGTTTTACAATCCAAGATGGAGGAAGACACCCATACCACCTTAATAGCTATATTCTTTCGGAAATCTAGTGTGATCGTCATTTCTGTCAACAATTGCTTTCTACCCTAGGGCATATATACCAATTAATATATCAAACAAATGAAATAAAGTACACTATTTTTTATTGAACAATACACTTACACCTAGATGGATGTGAATTAGTACAACAGTGTTAAGGCGTTTTCTTTCGTCAACTAGAATATGTTTACTAGGTAATACACTCCCAATCATATGTAGTTCATGTAAGGCATCATCGGAAATGTGGAATCTGTCTTTGACCATAAGAACTTGTTGCACTGTATCTTTGCCATTAATTCTATTAGAATATTGAAACTCTGAGCTCTCATCATGATCAGACGTCGGTGCCCTGGGGTAAAAGTATAGCCGAAAATTGAGTTCCTGAAATTTTCACCCCGAACGGGAATCGAACCCGGAACCTTTGTGTTGGTAGTCCCATGCACTACTAACCACTGCACCACGGCTCTTGAATTATGTATGGTATATCACTATATAAAGAGGATGCCACTTCATAAAATTTTCTCTTTATTTCAATATTTCTGTTTGCCCTTTCACTATGTTTTAACTCAAAATAAGGTTTCAGAGTTGGTGGTGTTTTCTGTGAATCAGATGCAGATACGTTGTGGTTTTGCTGCCAATGGAGTGCGTCTTTTCTTTTTTTTTCGCCGGAGGATTGCATGAATCTTTTTTTGCCTTAAGCTCTTCTAGTTGTTAAAAAAAAATGTGTTCCTGATGAAGTTGATGATACTGATGTTAAAGGAAAGCTAGCTGTTGTTCAGAACTAGGCCCACTCACTCCGAACATAGTGTAGATTGCAAATGATCATAATCATGTAGTAAAGTTTTAGTAGATAACATAATAGATAATAGGCACAAAAAGGGGAGGGTCAAGAAACTATAGATTAATATGCACTGCTGTTACATTGTTTAAGATCAATCCGATTATTTAGAATCGTCTTTTGGTTACCCCCAAGGGTGACTGGGGAATAGAAATATGGTCACTTGGTCCGTTTAGCTGTGCGGGATGTATCAAGTTCGCAGTCACGTCCTGTCAGATTGGGGACGTTAAATCCGATGCCTCGTGTAAGGAGAGTGCCATGCTCTTTGAACGTTAAGAACCCTTGCAACAACTCTTTTGAGGGGTCCGTAGATGACCTGTTGCAAGGCTAAATTTCTGTCCCTATCCAATATACCCTCATTTTCCAGTGGCAGTCCAAATTTCCCCGACCATCATCCTAGATGGCCTCTATTACAACAACCTACCTATTGTATTTATTGTTAACTGTTCTCGTCCTGAATATGCATGCAATATTTGCCACTGGACGTTAAGCAACCAACAATCAATCATCAATACTAACATTTTAATAATCAATGGCGTTAATTTGAGAACTTCTTGATATATATTTTTCTTAAAACATTTAATTCTAAAACCGTTCATTTAAGAATATCACTTTTTCATTTAACAAAAAAAACAGAAATGATCCTACACAATTGTTTACTACCGAAAGGCTAGTTGGTTGATTTGAGATAAAACTATCAGATTTATAAACTGGCATTTCTGCAGCTGTATGAATTGTTTCAATCTCCACATAACCACTAGGTCAACTGTTACCATTTATTAATAGATGATTGTAATCATCCATGTAATTGGCGACGCGGGGTTTTTGCAAAATTTCACCGAAAGCAATTTCTTGGCCGTCCATTCAAAAAACCATTTCCATTTCCACTTTCCTGTGTTGGATGACTTTGAATGTTTGATTCAGAGTCAGATGTTCTGTAAATTCAATAGCAACTTATAACATTTGAATCCCCAAGGGTGACTGGGGTATAGAAATATGGTCACTTGATCTTCTCCCGACCGGCAGTAAAACGCTTGCCGAAGTGGGGCGTCCGTTTGGCTGTGCGGGATGTATCAATTTCGCAGTCACGTCCGGTCAGAAGGGGGACGTTAATTCCGATGCCTCGTGCAAAGAGAGTGCCACGCTCTTTGCACGTTAAGAACCCTTGCAACAACTCTTTGAGGGGTCCGTAGGTAGCCATTTGCAAGGCTAAATTTCTGTCCCTATCCAATATACCCTCATTTTCCAGTGGCAGTCAAAATTGCCCCGACCATCATCCCAGATGGCCTTTATTGTATCAGCCTACCTATTGCATTTATTGTGAACTTGTTCTCGTCCTGAATATGCATGAAATATTTGCCACTGGACGTTAAGCAACCAACAATCAATCAATCAATATAACATTTGATTTCAATTTGTTTATTGATTGGTTGAATAACAATATTGTCCTTAGGTGCGAACTCCTGAACAGTTGGATTAAGACTATGACTAACAACTTTATCTGTTTCGACTTGTTTCTTATTGTGTACATAGTTTTGGCCAATTTCTGATGGTCTTGATTGAGGGAGATCAAGACCTTGGTCTTTCAAATTGTTATCTATAGCACTTTCCTCTTCTAGAAGTTCCTTAACCGCTGTTAATTTTGCCTCGGCTACTGCAATCTCTCGTTTCAAAATATTCAAGTTTGATTTTAGTTTTGATATTTGTTTTTGGACTTCTAATTCTAACTCATTTTGTTACCTAACTAATTCCTCTTACTCCTCTATCAACCTAAGTTTTGCCTTGGCAGCTTCAGCTCTAGCTGTTTTGCATAAAAGAATTGCCTTGCTTGATCGACTTCCCTGACTAGAATGGATGCGAGTGCAATTTGAAAAAAACGACCTCCATCACTGCCTTCTGCTTTATGACTAGAACTAGAATGTGACTTATGTCCTTGAATGTTAAGAGTAGAATTGACTCATGTGCAGAACCATGAAGACTAGAATGTGTTGATGTAAAAAAATAGCTGGTCCTTTTGATCGGTAATGTGAATTAATTGTTAAAATATTATTCAGCATGTTATAGTTATATAGCCTTTTTGTGCTAATGCGGCGTAAAGCAACCAACAATCAATCAATCAATGTTATAGTTTAAGCAACGAATAGAAAGATAGCCGTCCCACATCCTCTCTACCTTGACCAGATTCAGCCGTGCAGTTTTGACAGTTATTCAGTGCTTTTTCCAGACTAAAAAGCTCCACAATTCTTCTTCCGTCTTTCCATGTTACTCTGTCATTACTCTCTTCTTAGTACTGCAACCGGAGATAATTTTTAAAGATTTTAATGGTCCTGAAGAACACACAACTAAATTATATATCGATGGAAAGAAGAAAACGTTTACAATTTGCTTTGACCGCGTATGGTCAAACATTAACCTAGTATCTGCACCATATCAAATTTGACTTTCAATTTTATTGTTCAAAAGTTGAGAAACTTTGTACTAAATAATGAGAATTTTTCTGTGATGGCAATTCAGTCGGTCAGCTGGATTATCCACTGTATTTCAACTGTTTATAACATTGACTCTTGACATGCAAGACACGCCATCAATCTTGATCAAATAAAGGAATTGTATTTCAACAAGAACAGCAAAGCCCTTTTATTTCAAAGACCATGCATGAATACAATAAATCATATAATATATATTTAAAGCTTGATGCAGAAGAAAAATATCAAAAGGTTTTCCACTTATTTAACACAAGTTCAAATTGAATGATTGTTGATTGCTTATTTTTAACGTCCAGTCACAAATATTTCATGCATGTTAACTGTACAGGTTAGGACTGCACCCATATGTACATTGTATAATATTGAAAATGGAAATGGGGAATGTGTCAAATACACAACAACCCGACCATAGAAAAAACAGCAGAAGGTCACCAACCGGTCTTTGTATAATAATATAATAATATTGTATACTATCTTTTAACTTAAGTCTACTAAAAGGCCCCGATAAGACAATGTACATGTGAAACAATTCAAATGAGAAAACTAACGGCCTTATTTATGTAAAAAAATGATAAGTTCACTTCGTGCGACATGTTTTGCCATTTTTATTTCACGTGCAGCCGTGAAAAGGTCAGTTATTCACTGTGTTTCGTGAAATTGGTAAAAAGATTTTCTTCCGTGCAGGTATCCCTATTTATACCGCTCTTTCATATGCTGCTATTATGGTGATGGATACACATGGTACGGCACTTTGTATTAAAGTTATTACAGACCCCTCCCCCTTCCACGAGTAACTTCTACAATAGAGCGTACCGAATCAGAAACAGACGAATTGATTGTCTAGTTGTTTTTGTTTGGTGTCTTCTTTCCAATTCTCGCTGAATTTGAACAGACGACAGTTTTTCTTTATGCAGAATGACAATAATACTGCGAACACTTTTCGATAGACGAATAACCTGGACAGCCATCAATATATTATTGTTAGACGTAAATTCCTTCCCAAACTTGAAATAGTGTGTTTGTTCACAATTTGTTAAAATGAATAAACTATCATGGTCGTTGACGTTGTGGTGGTCGTCGGTTTTGTTGATGAAGAAAATACATGTGATGATGTGATTATAAAATACGAAATTTGATTGTGTAACGAACCAAATTATATTTCGCTTTAGAATGATATAATCGTTCACACACGCTGTAAACGTTCTAATACGAAATGATTAGCTTCACGCGTTTACCGAACAACACGCTTGATATCATTCTATGTCGTGTATAGACGGAATGTAACACGGAATGAACTCAAACGAAATGAACGAAATGAATGACACGGAAACGGAATGAACGAAACACGCAAACGGAACGAATGAAAAACGGAGCGAAAACGGGAAACTTGAGTGGTTCAGTAGCTGTACATCATGTCAAAAGAGTTTTAAATCAAAAACAGGACTTTCGAACCATAACAGAGAAAATTCCGGCCAGTTCCGTTACCTTTGCACGTATTGTGGAAAAGGCTTCAACTACAAAAGACAGTTTGAGGGACACAAAGCAGGCCATGAAAATGAGAGAAATTTCAACTGTTCGAAATGTGCGAAGTCGTTTCAGTACGAAAATAGCAGAGATAGTCACACAAAACTGTGTGGAATTAATAAAGAAAAATATGTTAAGTGTGACCAATGTGGAAAAGCCTTTAAATGTATAAAATATTTAAAAGAGCACCAAAAGTGTCACCTGAACCCAGATAGGTACCAGTGTGCAATGTGTGGCAATTACTATCAAAACAGATCTGGTCTACATAAACATGTGAAAAAAACGGACATAATTAAACTATAAAATAAAATAATGAAAGTGTTGCCAAATACAGCTATGGTAATCTATGCCTGAGGTAGAAAAACCTTAGTATTTCAAAAAAATTCTAAATTTATGATGGGTTTACTATGGTTGTACTGGTCTACCCGGTTATGAGCTAGCAAAATATAAATACCTTTGTGACCGTTCAGCTGCTGAGAGGGTGTTTTTGATTTTTTTTATGCCAGTGTATGCCAATGGACGAAGCTTCATTTTAAAAGTATCTTTCAGGACTGAAAATATTTAAAAAAAATATATCAATACATTATCATGATTATCTAAACACATGCTAAAAGTTTTATATTTTTAAGAACTAGAATTAATTGATGCATAAAACCAAGAAAAAATGTGGTAAAATCATCACAGAGGGCCACTCAAGTTTTTCTGCGTCAAACAGTAATATCCAAAACACGGCAAAGGATTTGACATATATTTCAGAGCCATGCTAGAACCCTACACAAATAAAACTTATATTCATTCATTATATAATAGAAGTACTTTATTAATATAACCTGAATAATAATATAATAGGGTTAGTTTGTACTAACTGTTTTGGATGTTACTTGTTCGAGTAAAATTTAGGTCACAAAAACATCCAAAACAAGTGTTGGTGCATCAAACAGTAATGTCCAAAACATGTCACAGAATTAGAAGTATATTCCAGTGCAATGGTTAAACCAAACACATGTTAAACTAATTTTAGTTTATATAATATAATAGTACCTTGTTTGTATTCCCTCAATTAAAATTTAATGGGGTTAGTTTGTACTTTCTGTTTTGGATGTTACTTGTTCGAGTAAAATTTAGGTCACAAAAACATCCAAAACAAGTGTTGGTGCATCAAACAGTAATGTCCAAAACATGTCACAGAATTAGAAGTATATTCCAGTGCAATGGTTAAACCAAACACATGTTAAACTAATTTTAGTTTATATAATATAATAGTACCTTGTTTGTATTCCCTCAATTAAAATTTAATGGGGTTAGTTTGTACTTTCTGTTTTGGATGTTACTTGTTCGAGTAAAATTTAGGTCACAAAAACATCCAAAACAAGTGTTTGTGCATCAAACAGTAATGTCCAAAACATGTCACAGAATTAGAAGTATATTCCAGAGCAATTGTTAAACCATACACATGTTAAACTAATTTTAGTTTATTATAATATAATAGTACCTTGTTTACCTTGTTTTTATTCCCTCAATTATAATTTAATGGGATTAGTTAGTACTCTCTGTTTTTGGATGTTACTTGTTCGAGCAAAACTTAGGTCACAATAACATCCAAAACAAGTGTTTGTGCATCAAACAGTTATGTCCAAAACATGTCACAGAATTAGAAGTATATTCCAGAGCAATGGTTAAACCATACTCATTTTAGACTAATTTTAGTTTATTATAAAATAATAGTACCTTGTTTATATTCCCTCAATTATAATTTAATGGGGTTAGTTTGTACTCCCTGTTTTGGATGTTACTTGTTCGAGTAAAACTTAGGTCACAATAACATCCAAAACAAGTGTTTGTGCATCAAACAGTAATGTCCAAAACATTGATCATTGATTTGAACATTGTATAATAAAACAGATAATAACTTTGGATGTTGTTTTATTTTTCATCATCCAGTGCTACGATATTTAAATCGTGCAGATACACAATTTTGATATATAACTTATTTTTAACTAAAATCGTACGGACATTACGCAACCACGTGCTTATCACGTCAAAATATAACATCCACAAAAGGTTGACAGGTCAAAATGTCACCGTCCATATGCATCTGTGTTGTTTATCGTCAAATTGGCAATTTCCGTCATATTATATTTACCTATATATTGAACCACGTAAATAACTGATCACGCAATGAAAACTTACCATTTAGTTGCGTATTTATTACAATATCAATGAATTTAAATTAAGTTTTGGATGTTACAACTTGCTTTCGCATGACCGATGACACTTACCTCCATTTTCGAAAGTCCCACAGCTGCTTTGTGTACACAAAGATCGATTGCAAGTCTAGTAATACTAGCATCATGTGATCAATATTTTGTAATATAATTACAAGAAAATACTTATAGTATGTATACGGAGTCTCCCGAATAATATTTTTTGCTATCGTAATTCGGATTGATGTTGGAATACGTGGATGCTAGGTGTCACTTTTATACTAATGTTGTGAGTTTATTGATCAGTTGTATTCTGCACTGCATATTTTGTAATGGGTCATCATATGCACCAACACCAAGTTGTCGGTGTCAAAATGTGTCCGATATAATTTTCATAGAATTCTGATATCCTAAATATGCCATAGCTTATTTTGTGTCCATCATCTGAATGTTTTGGTCCTCATACCTTGATACTATTTCAAGCTACTTCTATACTCGGAAAGTGCAGATTTCATGTAAAGAGAAAAAATTTCATAAAAAAAAATGATCAGCCAATTTTAGACAGAAACCAGTGCAATCATTTGAACCTCGTGATAGACCATTTGGAAGACCAACTGTGTTCTGACTTTATTCCTGGAAATAACAACTTTATTCAAAGGTATGTATCATATGTCTGTGGTATAAACAGTATCATACTTTTCTTTGTCCTTGGACTTTTCTTGTGTTTTTCCTGATTCTTGTTCTCCATAACTTCATTGTTATTATCCCTTGTGATTGATCTCAGCTGAATCTTCTACAAACATGACATCATTTGACTCCATATCTTCATTGTGGTTGTCACTTGCGATCTCAATACTTTTATATTAGTTGCCTGCTGACTGGAAATCAACTACCTTTCATAGACCTTTGCAGTCAGATATTTTATCTCCTGTATTTCTGCTTTTCTTTTCCTACCAGGTTTCGTTTTCTCTAGGTCCTGTCTATCAACTTTATATGCATGAGCTGTCAAGTTTGTTAGTATTTTCGAATAATCTTTCTCAGCATCAACTGTTATCAATTTTATATGCTTTCGTAATGAAACTTTATCATTCATAGAAATGGTTCCTTTGTATACTCGACTACAAAGTTCCTGCCTTTTTTCTGTCTTCTCTGTCTCCAATTTCTGCATTTCATTTTGTTTTTGTTCTGCTGCTTACTCATAGCAATTGAATGGAACATTTTCTAATTTTTTAGCCTTACAGATTTCTTCCCAAATTTGCATAGTGCAATCTGTCTACCACCTTCATATGACCAGGTTTTTGTTTACCAAACCTTTCATATAAGTTCTTTTGGTATTTCCATGTGCTAAGTCCAAAGCCTTTTTGTTCCAAAACTCATACCATGCACGCTTCATAGGTGTTTGCAAATCTAGGAACTCTTGTTCGAAAACTTTAAAACCAATACGCCTTAATTCACCATATTTGAAAAAAAAAACATTATTTCATTTTATATATTTAAATGCAAGCATCATATTAAATTGAAATAAAGACAGAATATGTGCAGAGCAACATATAACCACCCCCGCCTTTTTCCACTTAGGAACATATTGCAATGTTAAACTCAGTATATAAAGACAGATAGAGTGCTTCCTTTTTGTTTTTTGAGCTACAGGACATCCGAATATATTGCCACTACTTTCCCAATTAAATGAAAACGTGTTTTTTTTTAAATCTTGGTGCCTATATTTGTTGACAGTAAAACCTAATACCCATCTAAACCTACTTAGCTCACCTATCAAATAAGCAATTAAATGGATGTTGAAAGATGCTAGGCGCCATCTTCATCTTGTTTTAGGGTGTGAATTATTCGTTCAATGTTGAAGATTACTTCGACTGTCAAGATGAAGATTAGGAATAAAAGCCCTGTTCATTGATAATTTGTATTTTATCTATGTATTTTGTGCAATTTTTTCCAATGCACATTTACTCTATATCCCTTTATTTTCTATAACAACAGAGGAAAGAGCAAAAGTTATGACTAAAGGTTATTACCATTAGGTCAAAATTGTATATCTGTATAAACGAAATAATTATTAGGTTAAAAATCGAAGTATTTACTAACATCACACAATTATTATTCTGTCTCTTAATTAAATTTATATAACAGTTTCAATGCAACTTCAGTGTTCGTTTTTGATAATATCTATCAACTTAATCATTTGAGCTTTCTTTCATCAATAATTCCTTAAATTGTCTTTTATCTAAATAAACTTATCAACGGTTCATGTATATCAGAATTGTGACATGTAAAATATATAACTTATTTATAATTAAAGAATGTCCAAACATTTGGTCTTTAATGTAACCCATGCAGGTTAATCAAGAATCAACAAAATATAATTAATTCGCTTATACAATGACTCAATATACTAGTTTTTTAACCAATTATCATAATTAATCATTTTAGTGGGTAAAAAGAAAAAACGATGGCTATGGTAAAAAAAATTGAGAATGGAAATGGGTAATGTGCCAAAGAGACACCAACCCGAACATAGAGCAGACAACAGCAGAAGGTCACCCACAGGTTTTCAATGCTTAGAATGCTTCTGCTATACAATTATAGGCAGTTTTTGACAATACAATGCACATATATGGATTTTTATTATCATTGAGGCATGCTAAATTAATGAAATCTTCACAATTGTAGCATTTTGTTTTTTAAACGGTTTCTGGCTTAAATAAAAGTGGCCGCATTTTTTGACAAAAAAAGCATCTGAAAAGTGTCTTTTTTTGAATATTTGATAGATTTGTCCAGCTTAAATCGGAGCGATTTTAATGAAATAGACACTTAAACAGTGTCCAAAATCTGTCGTCAGATGAACCTGAAATTTGAGGCCAAAATCGGCACTTAATAGACCTACTCCTTTGTTAAAACATTTTTTGCAAGATGTATTTTTCATTCTAAGTGCTAACTAGAGTATTATAACTTTATTAAAAGGTTTTTTTTACGAACCATTCAAGTATTACCACTCTTAAGTGTATTTGGTAAACACTCTTCCAGATAGAAAACTTTCCACTCAAAAGAAGTATATCTAAAAGACAATTGTACAAAATAATTGTTATGCTTTGTTCAGTTACAAGAAATGATAGAAAGAATTTGTTAAATAATGATTTAGTTTTCAAAGATTCACAAAATGCATTAACAATTGCTTGCTATATTGCCTAAGATTTGGCTTTGTACTTGAGTTTTTTAAACAATTTGACTTGCTACAAATTGCTCCAACTTACCAGCTGAATCTATGTCTGCATATGGCGATGTACTTAATATCAGGATTTGTAGTAAAAGTATGAAGTTGTTCTATCTTGGATTTAATTCCCTGATGTAAGGTATCATCTTCAAAAGCAGAGCATTCTTCAACACTGAGAGAAGCCTTTTTTTCAATGGATACCTTAATTACACTTCTGTTGAGAAAAATTTCACCACGGCCATGCCAAACTTTGCTATTTCCTAAAAAAAGAAGAGTAGTCTAACAAATTTGATTTTACCTTGCTATGATAAGTCCATATTGTAACAAAAGAACCAAAAATAAACTGCCAAATGTGTGAAATTTGATATATTATAACGCTGCCTCCCTGGTGTTAGAGTCGGACACCAGAGATAACAGGTTACAAATAAAAGGGATTTCTTTAACTGGTATGGTTTATATTACTATAAGATGTATGGCCCGACGTCTAATTGGAATACCGTCGAACCAACACACTTTACAGCTTCGTTAACCTAGACTCTAGAGGTCTATCAAATGTTATATAATTATTATTTATAAATAAAAGACAAAGCATATAAAAGTTGTGATCATTTATTTAACAATCTTAAAATGGTAGAGAGAATGGCTGTGAAGGCTCTAGCTGTTTCTGGTTTGGTTGGGTTCCTGGTATGGTTGGTCTAACTAATTAAATATATATATATACACACATATATATAACAATCCAGAGTATAACCACTCTGTAGATTCAGTCGACTAGTTTAAAAACTATCATTAGCATATAGCTCATTCAGGCTTTCAAAGGGTCTCAATAAAAGAACACCAATAAAATTATGTAGCCTTAATTCAACAACATCTATTTAAAATAACCATCTGTATATAAATACTAATGGTTATTATCGTCACCAAGACATATATTTCTTTGACTAATTAAAACTATAGGTATAATTTACCCTCTACATATATTGTCACCAACTATTACCACCCAAACTGAGTCACCGAGATTTACTCCCAACTTCTCCCAAATTCGTCTCCTAATTTCCTCCAAAAGTCTCCCTAATTGTCTCCTTAATTTCCTCCTAAAGTCTCCCAAATTAGTCTCCTTAATTTCCTCCTAAAGTCTCCCAAATTAGTCTCCTTAATTTCCTCCTAAAGTCTCCCTAATTGTCTCCTTAATTTCCTCCTGAAGTCTCCCAAATTAGTCTCCTTAATTTCCTCCTAAAGTCTCCCAAATTAGTCTCCTTAATTTCCTCCTAAATTCTCCGAGATTTCAAGTTTGGTGTTTCATAACATTCAATTCCAAACCACAACAATTACTGCTTTCCGTAGTTGATCATTTTAGTTTTATAAGAATGTCAGCCAATCACAGACTCTCTTACATAAGTCGGACCAATCAGCAACCATCTCTCTAATTAGGGAAATTCCCGAAATGGCAATTCAAAATGTAAACACTGGACATTTTATGTAAATAAAGATCGCGGGTAGGTTAATGCGGTTTCAAATCATTTTTGACGATTTTTGGTGATTGCATCGAAATCTCATCTATTACGTCATTTTCGAAACTATACGAATTTTGATTGGCTAAATCGGACGTTGGGAGAATTTGCTATGGAGTGGTGATTTTGTGGCTACACCGAGATCAAAGATTTTTCAACTTGTGGTTTTTCGACAACATCATTGCGACATTAACAATATCTTCAAACGTGACCGTTGTTCCCTTGAACACTTACAGTTTTGAGTAAGAAAATCGCCAAAAACTAAGATTCGTCAACGTCCATGTTTAGCTTGTCACGTCACACTCATTATCATCAGCTGTTGAGCACCTTGTCAAAGAAGTCGGCACATGGAAATCACAATGGAAAGGAGGATTTTGCATACATTTTGAGGTAAATACGTTGTAAATTGTAACTCTTTATCATCGGTACCCATTTCTTCTCATTGAATTTGTTGAAGTGAATCAAAACATTCATAATTCGTCATTTATTTCGATAACCGACGACGAAAACCGTTGACCTTTGAATCAATCAATGAAGCAATAAAGTTAGCTAAATGGAAAAAATGCTCGGAGAAAGGTTGTTTTAATATTAGTTATAGTAGACTTGATTTTTTCCGATTTTTCCCATGCCAACTGTTACATAATAATTACCTCCCCGGGCCCCCTTTTAATTCCCCCTTGGTTCAGTGTATGCAATAAATTAAAAATATTCATTTATGTATACATAGCTCCTTAACTTTGGTAGTAAGGGGTGCACCCCTATATTATCATATATACCCAGTCTACCTCTCCTTAATAGGCTTAGTCCTTTTTTTTATACTTTTATACACCACCCACACAAAGTCCACAAATGAGTAGTGTTGGTGTTTTTACATGTTAAACAGAAAATGACATTGCATGTTTCAATTCAGAATTATTTGTTTTTAACTGTGATTTAACTCAAGCATGAATGTATATAAATATAAAACTTGGATTTGTTTCACAAATAGTATTATATATTCATTGTCATTTCTAAGTTTATGAGAAAATACCAGTCACACAAAGACAAAATAATTTATAAATGCATGTACAAACAAATAAAAGGTACTATTAAGTCATATTTCAGTTATAACAGGCTACTGAGATTTTACAAAATGAGAGAATTGGCTCATCTCAGTTAATAGATATTATCTAATTTAATTTTTAGTTAAAGATATGAACATTTTAAATTGATCACCACTTTCATTCAATTGACATTTTAAAGATTATTTATTACTTGTAGGATTTGCTTGATAACTATCAAAATGTTATAATCCAAATAAGTGACTTTAAAAGTTGTCAATCTACATTGATGTAAATATTTCAATATTATACAGATTTAATACCTTACAGGTTGTTTTTTTAAATATTTGCCACTGGACATTAAGCAACCAACAATCAATCTTTTTTTTTTAAATATCTCCTTTATTGCCTATTTCCTACATGTTTTAAAAAAATCTGTTGGTGTGTTTATTGCTTTTAAAGTTTTGGTTATGCAATTTTATATTTGTCTTTTGCAGAATTTGTATTCACTGGGTTTTTTACTGCTTCCAAGTGACTTGACATGTAGGAAGTCTGCATTATCATGTAAGCATTCAATTATTATATTATTGTTACTGACACTAATTTTATAGTCACATGAAGTGATATGAAAGCTATTTAAAGGTTAATTGCTTATGAGTTTAGATTAATCTGTCTATATCTATATTTATGTGTGAAGAAAGTAAACAAACATGGCAATTATTTTATTACAAACATGTAAGTTTACTATTGGTTTTACCAACCACTGCTGATACTAAGGGCTTAGGCTTTTAAGCTTACTAACATTTGATTATATTGAAGTTCTCTTTTTGTAACAGAATGAGAATAAGATGATTTTTATGTTCAGATAGTAATAACAGGGCACTTTTATAGCAATACATCAAGCACAATGATTGAAGTAATAGATATTATGCATATACTAGTATGTATAGCAATGGGGCTTATAAATTAAATATATTGTGTATAATAATATCATTTTTTTTTGCAGGTATTTAAGATGAATGAGAAACAATGGCTACTTCCAATACAATAGCACATTTGATAAAATGAATAAGACACAAGGACTGCACTTGTCATTCTAAGGAAGATCAACAAATGAAACAGGATAACAAGGATATTATTTTCATATTAGATTCCTGTACATGAGATATAAAGAGAAAATGAATTTTCCTGAAAAGACTCTTTACTTATACATATGTGTGACAAAATGAATGGAATCAAGACTGTTTTAACTGTGCTAAGAGGAATACAAATTAGAAGTTAATTGACTGTATTAAAAATAAGTGAGAAAAAAATTTGCTGTATGAAAAAGCAGGTTCAACAAAAGGAAATAAGTTGAAATGAATGAATAACTAACTGCAATGATTCTGGAACATGTGTTTAATTCATGGTCATTAAAGGAAAAATTTATAAGAAAGTGGAATACATAAAGTATGTGATATTGTGTCCTAATTATCATCACTGAGGAGGGGATGTTTCACAGAACTTTTACTTCATAAATGTGTCACTGTGTACACATTGTGATTTCATTCGGCGGATAAAGTATATTTAGCTTTGCTTCATGGAATATTAAAATCAAAATTATTAATATTGTTTATTAATAATAATGTGAAACAAAAGCAAAAGTATTATGAATGATGAAATGTTTTCACATACAAATTAGCAAATAGATTCATCAATAGGATCACCCAGTCCCTAATTTTTATGATTGTGAAACATGTTTTATAACTAAAACAAAAAAATCTTATGTTATTTGGTTATGATGGTAAGTTTTGTGACACATAGAAAAACATACATTTTGTAGCACATGAAGTAAAATAAGTCATGTTGGCTGCATTTAATACACAATTTCAAATCAATCAATCAGTGAATGTATATATTTTAAATTACTTGGGTTAAGTGAAACAACTTTGAGATTGCCCTGTAGTGTTTTCTGTCAGACACTGACTATATATTCCCTTATAAAAACATTCACTCCACCTTTTTAAGAAAGTACCAAATAATGCTTATTGAATAGCAATTATCAATAATTCAATTATCTAATTACATGAAGCTGAAAAAGATGATAAATATTATAACTTTAACTTTTCAACATGGTTTAAACTGATGTCTGCTAGTTTTATGCTGTTTATCCTTAAAAATAAACACCTCAATGATGGTTAGCATTGCAATTATAAAAATATTTATTATATTGATATAAATAAAATATAGATAATTAAAACAGTTGTCCAAGTTCATGATTTTTTCTTATTTATACAGATTTGGGCCACAGATACACAAATTGGGGTCTGAACAGGGGGGGGGGGGGGGGGGTGAGGGGGGTTCAATTAGTTGTTAAGATAAATTTTATTTATTAATTTTTATTCAAATAGCATCTTTTCTTTACCCTGCAAAATTATTATTATATTTTCTTTAAAAAAAACTTTACACCCTATATATACCTGTATTTCTGTGTCTTATACCTTAAAAAGAAGGCACATATTACAGCTGATTTCCTATTGGTATGTAGAGCAAGACTTTGGTTACCTTGTTTGCTTTATTGTATATTGTACAATGATAATTTAAATAACACCCAATTGCATTTAACTTTAATATTTACAGGTTTAAGTTTGTCTATATTTATTGTTTGAAGATGACAATCTTAAGTGCTTTAAGCTTGGGTAAATGTTTATACAAACAAAAAAAGCAGGCCAACCAAACTTTTACTCTACAAGCTTTAGGAAATTAGCTGTAAAAGAAAATATTCTGCAGTTTTAGAATATTTTATTCTCATAAACTAAATACAAATTTAAGTTACAGAGATAATGGTACATATATACATACATAGAATAAATACATATTCTGGAGTTTTAAGTATGCTTGATGAGACACAGAATGTTCATTGAATGTGTACATGGTGTAAAGGGAACATGTGTGATGAAAATGTTGCAGGATTTGAAATATAATTAAATTTCCATTAGCTCTTGGACTATCATATTTGGTATAAATTTATTTAATAGTCCCATACTTTAATACTGACCATCATAAGTTTTTTTTTATGAAATCAACATCTATTTTTCTTTAACAATGTTTTCTATCAGTATGTGGTAATTAAATTTATTGAGAGAAAAAATAAGCAGGACATTGAATATATATTCCAAGCTGTCATATATGGTGTGATTGCCACTGTGACCAACGACTGAATGATGTACAGAGTATGGGTCTGTATGATTTATGAAGAATGAGCAAGATTCAAGATTTTATTGTACACTCTGACAGTTTACACTGTTACAAGAGGCAAAACCCAAACATGAGAGGCACCTCATCTGACAAAATAGAAAACACAATTCAAAGAACTATCTGATTGATTGAATGGTGTTTAATAACACTTCCCACACTGTTTTGCGAATACACGGAGGTCATGTTTTATTGGTAGATAAAGCTAGTGTCCGTAGAAAAATTCCGTACATAATTTTTTGGCCAAAAAATACCAAACAGAAAGAAAAGGGGCTTCATACCAAGCCGATGTGTAGTTATAATCATTCTGATCTATTCTCCGAGTAAAATATATATTTCTTTTATTAAATAAATTGTTTATGGAGAAGATGCAACAAAAAGTACATTTAAATAAAGATCAGCAACAATTACCCGATGACTGAAAATTTTAGTTGTTTTGACAGAATTACTTCCCTTTGAAAGTCACTTGTGCGTTTGTAAACAATGACGGACCCGAAAACTTATGAAACAAGTTAACTTTGACTCAAAAGTGCTAGCGTGTAGAAATGATGAAATTTCGATTCAAATAAACGTACAGAAAGCTGAATAATAATATTTTACGCAAACTGCTACTCGGTCCATGTTGTTTATTCCGTTTAAGTGTTAGACGATGTAATATCTGAAGGTCATAGTATTTTTGGCGCAATTTAGTCGAAAATCTCCGTTTATTTAATTAATCTTTTCATTCAAAGGAGGCGAGTAGCACTTTTCTAATACTTTGGTATATAAGCTATCCACAGATAACAATATTTAGAAAAACAAGAGTGTCTACACGCTAGCACTTTTGAGTTTACTGTTTTCATGTATATAAATAGATTTTGAGTGTCACGTGATAACCACGTGATAATTTGAGAATGTTATTTTTGAAAATGAAAATTTATATTGTCAACATACTAGCAAAACTAAAAAATATAACACATTACACTAACAATGAGACAAAAAGTCTTTTTATTAAAAGTTGAAATTTAAGTATCATTTTTTCATTTTTTTGAAAATACAGCATTAACCTACCCGCGATGTTTTCCAGCTTAAAATCATTAAGAACTAACATGTATATTCATCATAAAGGTTATTACACCAACAGGATAACTTAGGAACACATGAAAAAGGTTAATATCTCAAATATACAACAGAACTAAAGGTACCGGCACTCCGGGAACAAACTTGGTCACCGCGAGTAAATTCCACTCATAACCTCACTTGAAACACAATAGAATTAAATCAATTTTAGTGTAATCAGCATATCGAATACACTCATATGCAAAGCATATCATCTCGCAGACATCTCCGTATTATTATTTGTACTTAATAACACAGCATATTCAAAAAGGGGGGTTGACGGCATTACATTGCCCCCATCCTTCAGAATTTGGTCCCCAAATAGGTTGACTTGATTTGGTTCCCAGCAATAGGAACTAAAATTGAGTAATATTTGATAATATTCAACAAACATTTAAATAACATTTATCAGGAACATAGTCAGTATATTTACAGTACTTTATGACTTTGATTTTTCAAAACAAAAATCTTATTCCAATTTGGCTGATATTTTACTATATCAGATAAACAGAGTATATAAATATAACTCAACTAAATATAGATATAATTTTCTGTAACTAAAACACATAAAGGAGCTTATTCTTGACCAATAATACATGTATTTTACTATCGGACAGTTTTTGTTTACTTCGTTTCACTCTGGTTTGAGGTTCTTTTCCTTCATTCTCATATACTGGTATGTAAGCATAATGAAATGCTTTTCCAACAAAACCATTTTATCATTCAATGCTCCATAAACATTGACCAGTGATTAGGTCACTCGTGAGTCTATCTCTTTTGAGCACTAATGTCGTTCCTGTCTGTTAATGATTTTTTTTTTTTAACCCTTTTTGATGTTAAATATACTTGTTTCTCTCTTAATACTTTGAACCGGGCTTGCAAACATTGTACAACGTTTCTCTTGCAGACCCGTTCTTGCCAAGCCTTGCTCTATAGACACTGACCAGCAATAAGGTCACTCGTGTGTCTATCTCTTTTGAGCAATCAAACACCACCTCCAGTACTATACGATCTGTGAAATATTTTAGGTGCACGCAGCCTTCTTAGGAAGGTGCTTCGTTGTGTACCTCTCGTTATTTACGGACCAACATGTACTCTATCTTTTCTGATCAACTCTCTCAAGAAACATACCTTCAGGTTTCATATTTTGACTGGCCAGGCCAAAACATCTACATTTCAGTACTTAACTGAGACAAGTCTTTCTAGCAACATAATTTATTTTAATTTTCTTTATTAAGAGTAAAGATAACCATTCTTTTCATAGGGCCTCTCACTAAGATTGCAATCATTTAAAATTCATCCTATGTGTTGAACAATCGCATAGCACCACATAACCAGAGTTTTAACCAAACTGTCAAATGACTTAAAATTCTATGTTTTAATATTAAAATTTCTGAAACTAAAATTACTAATATAGTGCAGTATTTTCACCCAAAATGTTCGTTAGTTTAAAACAAATCCCAACAGAATTTTATTTAGCGCGACCATAGACTGTGCCGTGAGTAATAGTTTATCTCTGTAAATAGCATTAACTTCTACAATTTCCGCTTCGGAAATTTTACATGAGACATCATCTCTTATTTTAAAACAAGGTATAACCTCATCTTTATAACTAGTAGGCCATCCTTAGTGAACGGATATCAACATAATATTTATACATAAAACCTATTCCACAAATGGCTACATCTTTTATTTCCGTCCTATAAAAAAAATCATGTTTAAAATACATGAGTATTTAACTTTATTTCTAAATTTACTTTTATTTATTAATTCTGAAGAGTTTAACAAAAATCTAATACATTGACTTACTTTATGATTTTTGTTTTGTTTTATAGACAATGGTCTACAGCGTTTCAGTCTCGACTGTACGAACATTCCGACCTTTCTGTCTATCAGCTATACGTAAAGCTTCAAGTCTAACAGCAATATTCTCTGCTTCATTTATTGAAGTTGGTCCAACCTCTCTCAATCGGAGGCGTATATCAGTCTCAGGAATTGTATCGATAAAATAATCGAGGGACAATGTGTCCATAACAAGAGCAGTAGTATCCGGGTAAGCCCTACGTGTAAGTTTCTTTATAGCTTGTGCCAGTTCTGGCAGTGTTTCATTTTTCATTCTTACCCTTGTTTGCAACTCAGCCCTAAAAATTTCTGACCTATTCATCGAACCAAACCGATTTTTCAGAGCATTAACCAAACACTCAAAATCGTGCCGTTCCCGATCAGTGATTTCATTTAATATAGCCCGAGCACTTCCAGATAAACTACTAGCCAAAAGTAAGGCCTTAGTCTTAGGGTCCCAATCATTTATTTCTGCCAATAAATCAAATTGTGTCAAATACTCCTCCAAATCATCCGAACCGTCATAGATTTGTGGTTTTATTTTGCATGAGATATCAGGTTTTGACTGTCTGATATCTGAAATATGACTGTTATTTTTATCAGTCTTATCGTGCCTGACTATGTGTTCCAGACTATGTGCTGTACTTTCAATTCCCCGTCCTAAAATTGGGGTGGACCTACTTTTCATAGCTTGCCCTTCAAATTTTGCAAACATCTGGTTCATATCATGTGAAAAATCGGAAAAACATTTGTCCATCCGGAGTTTCATTTCTGCCCGTGCCTCTGCCATCATTCTCTCCGTTCTTTTAAAAATTTCACAACTGTGTGTCTCTAATAAACTTTCATGCATAGTTGCATCTGCTTCATTAACAATCTCATTGAGATGTGGGCCAAACGTAACAACGTTTGAATCATCCATTCTTATTATAATTTTTGGTTTTATAATTAAATTATGTAATTGTACAAACAATAACAGACTCTATAAATGTATCCCACCGCTGCCACCAAATATAACGCTGCCTCCCTGGTGTTAGAGTCGGACACCAGAGATAACAGGTTACAAATAAAAGGGATTTCTTTAACTGGTATGGTTTATATTACTATAAGATGTATGGCCCGACGTCTAATTGGAATACCGTCGAACCAACACACTTTACAGCTTCGTTAACCTAGACTCTAGAGGTCTATCAAATGTTATATAATTATTATTTATAAATAAAAGACAAAGCATATAAAAGTTGTGATCATTTATTTAACAATCTTAAAATGGTAGAGAGAATGGCTGTGAAGGCTCTAGCTGTTTCTGGTTTGGTTGGGTTCCTGGTATGGTTGGTCTAACTAATTAAATATATATATATACACACATATATATAACAATCCAGAGTATAACCACTCTGTAGATTCAGTCGACTAGTTTAAAAACTATCATTAGCATATAGCTCATTCAGGCTTTCAAAGGGTCTCAATAAAAGAACACCAATAAAATTATGTAGCCTTAATTCAACAACATCTATTTAAAATAACCATCTGTATATAAATACTAATGGTTATTATCGTCACCAAGACATATATTTCTTTGACTAATTAAAACTATAGGTATAATTTACCCTCTACATATATTGTCACCAACTATTACCACCCAAACTGAGTCACCGAGATTTACTCCCAACTTCTCCCAAATTCGTCTCCTAATTTCCTCCAAAAGTCTCCCTAACTGTCTCCTTAATTTCCTCCTAAAGTCTCCCAAATTGTCTCCTTAATTTCCTCCTAAAGTCTCCCAAATTAGTCTCCTTAATTTCCTCCTAAAGTCTCCCTAATTGTCTCCTTAATTTCCTCCTGAAGTCTCCCAAATTAGTCTCCTTAATTTCCTCCTAAAGTCTCCCAAATTAGTCTCCTTAATTTCCTCCTAAATTCTCCGAGATTTCAAGTTTGGTGTTTCATAACATTCAATTCCAAACCACAACAATTACTGCTTTCCGTAGTTGATCATTTTAGTTTTATAAGAATGTCAGCCAATCACAGACTCTCTTACATAAGTCGGACCAATCAGCAACCATCTCTCTAATTAGGGAAATTCCCGAAATGGCAATTCAAAATGTAAACACTGGACATTTTATGTAAATAAAGATGTTTTCCAGCTTAAAATCATTAAGAACTAACATGTATATTCATCATAAAGGTTATTACACCAACAGGATAACTTAGGAACACATGAAAAAGGTTAATATCTCAAATATACAACAGAACTAAAGGTACCGGCACTCCGGGAACAAACTTGGTCACCGCGAGTAAATTCCACTCATAACCTCACTTGAAACACAATAGAATTAAATCAATTTTAGTGTAATCAGCATATCGAATACACTCATATGCAAAGCATATCATCTCGCAGACATCTCCGTATTATTATTTGTACTTAATAACACAGCATATTCAAAAAGGGGGGTTGACGGCATTACAATATCTTATGTAGACATTTCGTTCCCGAGGGTATAATCCTGGTACCTTTGATAACTAGTATCACCAACCCAGAAGTCATCACTTCGGTGTTGACATAAATATCAATAATATGGTCATTTTTAAAAATTTCCTGTTTACAAAACTTTCAATTTTTTGAAATTATCCCAGGCGTAGATTACCTTAGTAGTATATGACACAATCTTTTTGGGAATTTTGAATCATCGATGTTCTTTAAATTTTACTTGCTTGGCTTTATAAATATTTTGATATGAGGTCACTTTTGCATTGCCTAATTAGTATCAATGGTAGAGTTACTTATTTACCATTCAAAATGTGCAAGCATAATTCTTGATAACAAACCATTTTAAAAGTAGATTTTTTACACCCTTAGCCTGTTCTTTCCATTTTAGGGCTCCAATGGACGACAGTATAGTATTATATAGTCAATCTTATAGACAAATTGAGAAACTTGGGTTTCAAGGGCAATTGGCATCAAGAATGAACATTATTTCTATGTCATACACCAGGCACTTGGCTCTATATTGCAAGATCTAGAAGAAGATGATGTTGACAAAAGCACAGCATGTCAGACCGTCAAAGACATTTTTGCAATGCCAAATAAGTCACAAGACCAAGCTGGTCGATCTGGTGCATTCTTTCATCTTATACACAGAAAAACAGCTGCTCATGACTCAGGGTAACCCGAATAATCCACTCGTTATATTCCGACTCACTATCGATCGCTACATTAACGCCTGGATGCATTCACGCAAAAAAAAAGGCGGGGCGAAAAGAATATTTACAAACATGACCGATGGAGCATTCAGACACGTGTTGTGTACATTGTATGCATGTTTTCAAAGTAGAAGAAGTGTCCAAATTTAACCATACTATGCCATAATCATCATTGAGGTATCTTGTTTAAAAAATGTGTGCGTGGACCCGGCCAACCAACCAAGATGGACGCCATGGCTGAAACCAAAGCATTTAGAGCAATTCAGACATGGGCTTAAATTGTTTTGCAAGTCAGGATCTATCTGCCCTGAAATTTTCAGATGAATCCGACAACTGGTTGTTGGGTTGCTGCCCCTGAATTGGAAATTTGTAAGGAAATTTTGTTGTTTTTGGTAATTATCTTGAATATTATTATAGATAGAGATAAACTGTAAACAGATAAGTCGACATGACCAAAAAGGTCAGTTGACGCCTTAAGGATTTATTGCCCTGTATAGTCAATTTTTAATAATTTTGTAAATTTTGTAAATTTTGTAAATTTTTGTAAATTTTATAAATTTTTGTAAATTTTAACAAAATATTTCCTCTGTAACTAATGGACCAAGTTCATTATAAATCGAGATAATTGTAAGAAGCAAGAATGTGTAGTAAAGTAAGATCTACAAACACATCACCATCACCAAAACACAATTTTGTCATGAATCTATCTGTGTCCTTTGTTTAATATGCACATAGACCCAAGGTGAGCGACACAGGCTCTTTAGAACCTCTAGTTTCTAGTAGTGAACACTCCTTGTCTATTTCTTCAGCAAAGGACTTCTCTAATCTGTCTATTGAGAATAAATTGTAAAAATGAAACAATATTGCTTTTCTTAAAAGAGGATTTACGTATTCAGCTTCGTTTTTAGAGTGAATGGTTAATATATATATATATATATATATATATATATTTTAACAAATACATGACATGGTGAAAGATAACTGACTCGGGGAACCTTGCTGAAGATTGTTTCTCCCCTTTCTATACACATGGAAAAAAGTTTTGCAACATCAAATTGAAATTGAAATTAAAAAAAACACGCTTTATTTTTTTTGTGATATAATTTGGTAAAATAGAACTAGTTAAACATTATTTAAGTATCACTTGAGTTTAATCAATGAATATCAACTCGATAAGTTTTTATCTGCACATGCAGCTACTGTACCTGTAAACAGCAAAACAGATGTTTTTATCCTCATTGTTTTCAACACTTTAAATAACAAAATTCAAAATTTTTAAAGTTATGTGATTGACACCTTGTAATGGGTCCTTGACAACTCTTAACTGCAGCAATATGGCAGATTATCAGCATAAGAGACGCAGGGATGTCGCTGTAACAACTGCACGTATTGTTGGTCATCACCATTACACTATAAGTCGTTTTGAGAATAAAAATCAGGCAATAAACGCTGATAAAGACCTTCCGAGATAATGAAGACCCCCTATACAATTTGCTAGGGAAAATCAAGCATAATGAAGGTTGGTCAGAAGGAAACCCATTGCATACAAGACAATCATAAAAAGAGAGTGGTAGCCATACAGGAGCCTTTTAAGAAGAACTGTTCGAGATCGACTCATCGCTACTGGTTATCGCGAAACAATAAGACCATTTCGGAGACCTTTGCTAACGAACAGACACACAGTTTTCCGTATCCAATGTAGTGCAGAGCTCGCCAAAGTTGGAAATTAGCATCGTGGAGGAAGATTCAATTTTCAGATGGAATTCGGTTCATCTTCCTCGGCCCGTGGAGGAAGATTCAATTTTCAGATGGAATTCGGTTCATCTTCCTCGGCCCGAACGTAGCCCGCATTTGAACCATATCGAGCATATTTGTGACACTTTTGGGCGGAAAGTGCGCGAAAAGCAACCCAGTTCAAACACATCATGAAATAAACAATGCCCTTCATCAGAAATGGTTGCTGCTACCTTAGCAACAAATTAGTCGATTTATGGCAGGAATCAGAAGACGTTTAGATGCGGTTATCCGTTTGAATGTAGGCTGCGCACAAAGTACTAATTCTTTGGCGTATAACTATCAACAATGATGTGAACAGTCATCTGAAGATTAATTTTGAAATGTCTCACATTGTAAAGTAAAGTTCGACTGCAGTAAAAGTTGTAAAATAATTTTTTTGGTACAAAAAACACTTCATTTTGTTATTAAAATTGTGGTTCTATAAATCATTTTTTTTTTCAAACATTTTTTGTTCGTTTCAATACCAATGTTATCATAAACTATGTTTCAATACTATTATACACATATTTTATTATATTTCATCCAAAAAAAGAGGCTGATTTTTCAAGTTTTAAAAAATCAAGGTGTTGCAATACTTTTTTCCATGTGTATATATATATTTTTTTCGAATATTACATCACCCCGTTTGAGAGCATTGTAAATTGTATGATTTCTTTCTTATTTTCTACGATGAATGTTAAATTATTTTGAGAACAAATGTTATTTTGCGGGTGGCAAACAAATTCTCTCGCACACGCAAGAATCCGTATATCGTCAGGTTATCGGACTTTCTTGTAACAATAAAGGCCATCTGGGATGATGGTCGGGGAAATTTGGACTGCCACTGGAAAATGAGGGTATATTGGATAGGGACAGAAATGTTGCCTTGCCTTTAAAGAGTTGTCGAAAGGGTTCTTAATGTGCAAAAAGCGTGGCACTCTCTTTACACGAGACATCGGATTTAACGTCCCCATTCCGACAGGACATGACTGCGAACTTGATACATCCCGCACAGCCAAACGGACGCCCCACTTCATATGGTATGACCGTTCATTAAACAGATGCTATCATATAGGTAAATTTATTATTTTAGCTGTAAAAACACTAGTACTACAATTGTTCCAAGAACCTTACATTTTATCACATTCAGTTTCTGGAAAGGCTGCCAACACCAAAATTGTATAAATGACTAAGAAACTCAAGCGCCTTGGGTTTGCTGCAATTGAACACCACCCTTCCACAAATCTAGGGTGCTCGCATAATGCAGCTTTACTGCTTAAAAATGACTGGTACAGTTGTCAAACAGCTGCCTATAGAAACTTTGGCATCTGCAAGTATATGTTTTGCTGCTTTTTTCTTTGTTTAAATGAAGATGAACCACAATGTGTACCTTGCAACAGCAAGTATACTATTAAACATGTTTTATTTAATTGTATTGACTTTGCTGATATTCGTAAGAATCATTTCAATGTCAATAATATGTATGATTTATTCAATAATGTTCCATTTACAAATACTGTTGCATTTTTAAAAGAAATTGGAATTTATTGTAGAATATAAAAATGTTATTTTATTTAAGTCGTTTTTAATTTTTATCACGTTATCGTACTGTTGATTTTTATTTGTAAATAATCAATTTGCTTTAGTCTAGGATTTTAGAATATTGAAGGACTTTTTTGTCTTATTTAAAACATATGCTTTAAATAGTAAAAATATTTGAATTAGCTCTCGCCGCGATATAGCCATTTTGTGCTTATGCGGCGTAGCCATTTTGTGCTAATGCGGCGTAAAGCAACCAACAATCAATCAATCTTTGTTTACCTCTATTTCTGTCAGTACAAGTCTTGTGGTGTTGTTGTCCAGGCTTATCAGGTCATTGGTGGAGTCGCGGAAGATTGTTGGCACTATGGTGATGTAGTGTTTGGAACTGACGGAACAAATGACTTTGGATTTGTCTGTTTTCCGGTTGATTTCCTGGCTTGTTATAATGACATAATAATTTTTGACCTTTTTGAACTGGATAAAATCATTTCTTAACAAATAGTAAGCGCCCAATTAAATACTAAAGACCTCAAAGTAAAGGATTTGTCTGAAATAAGCTGTTACATGTTTCTTGTGCAATTCCCTCCGGTGGATCGCTATCCTTGCCGTGGTCGGGGGGCTTGCGTGTCTCTGTGACCCCAAGAGCTATGCCAGCTGGAGCTTCGTCTCCTGGTAGGGTTATCCATGCTGGACAGGTCGAAGGGTAGAGACCAGACTAAAGTGATCCGAACATCGTGAGATGCCCGATGTTTTAAATAAAATAGGCTCTCTAACCCGTTTGCCGTGGGTTGCTACCCGTGTCGGTGGTTGACGAGATCATCTACCTTAGAAAATGTGCTATACATGTTGTATCCTTTTAAAGATACATTGTCACTTTCTTTTATATGAAAGTATAAATCCTGTCAACTGTCCTGTCGAATCTATGTTCCGAGTCTGTCATCATGCACCATTCTTACTTTCGACAGCCTTTGATATCTTTTTGCAAATTTCACCACACTATTTGTTTAATTATCAAGAACATTTAATCGTAACGTCGGAAAAAAAGCGTGTTTTTTATCAGGTAAAAAACCCACATTAATTGCTATAACAAATGACGAAATATTTTAACTTGGACCAAATGACAACCGCTTAAAAAAACGACTGTATCACGAACAATGAGGTAAATTATGTCATTACGTACTTTTATAAAAAGTTATTTTTTTATTTCACTTTATTGACATTTTTCTGATATATCTCACTTTCAGTCGTTGGGTTAGCAAAAAACATCGATGGACATTTTTCGTATTCCAGCTTAATATGCAGCCGCCGAGCCAAATGAAAATTGACAAAATAACGACTTTAATGACACAAAGAAGTTGAATGGTTCGACACATGTCATTGTTCCCGCCAAATTTCAGGAAGATCAGATATGAAGAAATAGAATCTCGCTACATACAGATGTACACAACATAACCATAATAACAGTTAAAAAAGTGGTTCAAAAATGTAACGTTGGACATCCGTTTTTTTTCACTTAGCTTTGTTGTTCCAATCCTTACATTTACCAGCTATTACTATGCATATGACTAAGAGCTATAGAACGTAATTGAACGCATATACTGAATTTGTTTTTATAGTGGTTAGATTGTGTTTGCTAATATTTTTTCTTTGTTTTAGCGGAGGAAATTTCGAAGATTCTCTTTTAAATTCTATGGGTTGTAGGAACAGCGTGCGTAACGTAAATTACATTTGCTAGAATGTCCTCTACCGGTATGAACGTATTTATTCAACGAGTATAATCTGTCATTAGCTTCTCAATGATCTCGGCATACATTGTATTAAGTTTAACATATATCATTTGACTTTCACAATCAGTTAATTTGAGTTTTATTGAATTGGCTTTCACTTGTTTATATGCGTTTGGTGCGAAGGAGTAATGCTTCTAGCCGCAATGAAATTTTAAGTTGCTGCTACTAGTTGTGTTGTTCACCTTTCTGTCAAGTTAAGCATGTTCTTAAAACAACAGATTGCAAATGTTGTTTGTAAAACATGAAGGACTCTTCTGCTATTAAAGGAGGAAGGGTCTCGACGGCCTAAACTAAGTCAATAAAAATGTAACTTTGTAGTTTTGTTATTGTAACAAAATATATTCACAATCTGAAATATGAAAATCAGGATATATAGTCTAAACCTTTTCAGCTCACCTGACCTTTCTCATCACTTGGCATCCGTCGTCCGTAAACTTTTACAAAAATCTTCTCCCCAGAAACTACTTGGCCAACTTTAACCAAACTTGGCCACACTTATCATATTATTATTATATGCTTTGAATAAAAGATAAAACACAAAGCCAATATATGCCAATATATTAACTAAAGAAACAAGTGGACACAAACCTGTAAGTATTCCAGTACCATCATCCACTATGGGGTCACTGGTTTTTGCCCGTAAATGGACAGAATCTAAAATTTAAATAGTAGAAAACTTGAAAGTTTTTTTTATAGCAATAAATAATCTGTAAACTGAACTTGTTTGAAGTATTTTTAAAGCATTCTTTTTTAAATTTTACACATACTAAAAACTACATTGTATACTGTTCTGTTTACTGCCTATGGCTTTTGTTCATAAGACTTGTCACATGATAGAAGATATAATGAAAACTATATTTACTATTAAATTGAAAACATATGAAGTTTTCCTTTTCGTAGTTGGACACCACTTAACTAAAAATGTAGACATTGAGTAAATTTCAAAATTTATTAGAATTTTTTTTTTATATGAAACAAAAAAATGTAATGATGTTAGAAAAACTATAAATTGTTTGTACGGATATCAAGTAAAGACAAATTCTTTAATCTAAATAAGGACGTTTATTATTCAAAGTTGGCTTATAGGTCAGTCTTTCAGACAATGCATGGTATAACTTTGTTATTGTGTTTTTTTATAACAAACTAAAAAATAATGAAAAAAAGATCAAAATGCAAACAAACCTGTAAGTATTCTATTTCCTTCACTTCCTTCGACTTCCTCTACGGCATCAATAGAATTACTTGCCAGAAGTAAATGTGGAGAATCTGAAACTATAACAGTTAAACATATGTTCAATGGTAAACAAACTTGTTTAAATTATTTTATTTCTTTTGGTGAACACATTCTAAAACTATATCTGATATATAAGGTTTTTGCTCAATTTTAATAGAGAAAAGATAATCTATTTAATTTTAAAAAGTTCATTTACAATTTGATTGAAAATATATTCAACAAATATGCCTATTTTCTAGCACATGAACTTTGAATCATCAATCTTATGCAGAATCTGATGTAGAAAAACTATAAAATTATACAAATTATGTCAACGGCATCACTAGAATTACTTGCCAGTAGTAAATCTGAAGTATCTTAACTTATAACAGTTATGTTTTGTGTATTATTGCTTGTCTGTAGGTATGTTTCCTTTTTAGCCATGGCATTTTCAGTTTATTTTTTACTTTGAGTTTGAATGTCCATCTTGTATGTTTCGCCTCTCTTTTATAAAAAGAAGAGTGTTTTTTAGCACTGGTGACAAAATTACAGCAATAAGCAATGTTAAAGACGTCATCTTATGAAAAGATGTAATTACAAACATATGAATACCGTCAGCTGATGTTGATGAAGCTGGTTTAACATTCCTGTAATAGAAAATTATTTTTACAATATGTCCGTACTTAAAGTGTATCCCTGTTCATGGAGTGTTAAAACAATGAAATGCCTTGTTTTGTTATTATTTACCCTTTTAAGGAAAATACATTCGTCCCTATTCATGTTGCTTTCGAGATAACTGAAACATTATTATTTCAAACCCAATCTACTACATTTAAGATTAATGAAAAATATAAATTTGTTAGATGAATGCTGTTTGATATTCTTAATCTTTTAAACATGTTTTTTTAATTTGTTAATTACTTTAAACAATCTGATTAAAGCATAAAACTAACTAAGGTTTATAGTTGCATGATACATATATCAAATGTTCCGACAACAATATACTTTTATTAGCAATAAGAACAAAAATTTGCGAAAACAAATTTACAGATCTAACATTGTTGGGCTGTTATTTAGAGTAATTATATATATAATATGTGTTTGCAGTCATGTATCACCTTCACTGGTGATCCAATGGACAAGTTTATCGTAGAGTTGTCACTTGTTCAGACGTACTTTTATTAGCAATATACATACACAAACTTGATGGCATCTTTATGGCTTATTATTAGCATCAGAGAGGCCAATATATATGAACTTGGGTCTTTAAACTTGATCCCATCGGGTAAGCCTTCCATTTTAAATTCTTTTCTTTTAAAAAGGGAACCATACGGCACCGCTTGCTTTTTGGAACTGACAGATACTGAAAATAAAAATATCTGTTGCCACAATACTTTTAAACGTTGATACCGAAAAAGTTGGTGGCTTAAATTCGGTCAAATTAAAGCTGCTGTCAGGTTTTTCGAGGTTGTTTATAGGGTGAAATGGCCTTAAAAGTATTGTTGAGAAACTTCATATAGATTTCATAAAAACAAGTGCAAAAATATGCATGTATCTTTTAAACTACAATTTAGTTTATACCAATAGTCTAAAAAAAAAAATTTTTTATTGAATTATTCAAAACAAAAAATTAAAAGATTGATTCATCCAAACACTTAACCCGTAACGGAAATATTCGTCCAACATTTAGTTTTTGATAAGGCTGAAGTCCAATCAACTTGAAACTTGTTACACATGTTACATATGAAATATTCTTTCTAATTTTAATGCCAATTTCATGGTCCATTGGACATGGAAATTGATAGTGCAAGTGGGGCATCAGTGTACTTTGGACACCTTCTTGTTTTCCCCTCTTATCTTTTTTAAGTTAAAATCTATAATGAATAAAAACGCCCTTACTTTAGTTCATTTCACCTTGCTTACTCACTAATCAAATTTAACTTTTATATTTACTGTTCAGCCAAGTTTCCTATTTATATTTATTTATTTCAGGTAAATGTAGTGGCTACTGTGATGGATAAATCTAACAGTGAAATAGTTGATGTAAGAGGAACCCTTATTAATAAGTGCACATCCACAGTTGCTGACAACACACAACAAATGGAGTTGACCTTGTGGAAACACCACATTGACAAAGTAGTTGTTGGAAAAACTTATCATTTCACTAATTTGTCAACTAGATTTTTCCACAACCTATACATTAACAACTACATCATCAACAGATATAAACGATCATGAAGATTTATTAGATATAGCTGACAATCAGGAAGAATCAACATCTACTACCATTACAGGAGCAATTACCCAGATAATCTTGCACAAATCAGCACAATGTGACAACTGTCACAAATCCATCAAAGACATACCAACAGGAAATTTAGTTCGCTGCAACTCCTGCAACATGAAACAATTAAAAAGCAACCTTAACAATGCAAGATGAATGTTAAAGATCTCTCTACATCTCAAGTTATTAAACTTAACATGTTTTCATCGATCTTGTTGACCTTTCTTACAGAAAATCTCAAATTAAGTCTGCTTTCTGAAATGGAAGATGTGGAGGATTACCTGTTGGAACAACAACATCTCACAATAACATACAACTCCGGCAACAAGGTCGTGTTTAATTTCAGAAAACAAGATGATTTTGCGTCACATATATTACTTGATGTATGTGTTTTAAGTTTAGGTTATGTATATGTAACCTAGGATAGAATAGCTTTTTGCCACATGTATATATTGTCCCTCTATCTGTCAATCGTTAATATCTATCGACATAAATCCTTTATTTTTATCATTTTTCACATTTTACTTTTAAGTTGAACATATTTATATCAAAATATGTTGTTTTAGTCATTAGTTAATTTTTTTCCAAATAATTAATATTAGTAATACCAATAATTGATAAGTTCGTGTTCAAACAGAAAGATTTGAAAGCAGAGAAAACTGTGTATCTTATAATCGGCATGACTTTATCAGATGACAATACTAATACTAAAATAAGGCTTGCGCATAGTTATATACTTTAGTTCAGTCACGGAGCCGCGATATCACGGGTGTGTTCTGGTAATATGTATTTTTATTTAAATAAATGAAATGGAGAATCCCCAAGGGTGACTGGGGTTTAGAAATATGGTCACTTGGTGTTTTCCCGACCGACAGAAAAACACTTGCCGAATTGGGGCGTCCGTTTGGCTGTGCGGGATGTATCAAGTTCGCAGTCACGTCCGGTCAGAAGGGGGACGTTAAATCCGATGCCTCAGAAAATGGCATCTGGTATTTAGGGAAAGGCCAAAAAGTTTTTATGGATTACCTACCTGAAGGTAAATATCATTGTCCATCCGAAAATACAAAAAAAAAGGGACCTTGACTTGTCCATCAAACAACATTGCCCTGAGCGAATGATGGGCCACTAGGCAAGCAAAAGACATTATCACCAAATATCAACACATCAACAATAAATACAAAACTTATGATGAAAAATTACAACACAATGGAATGGCTGGGTGGTAAAAATGAAGAAGACAAAATTCAAATTATGGCAAAAGCAAGACAAGAGTCCAAAATACTAAAAGAAAAAGAAATATCAGATGAAATTAAACTAAATAACGAGAGAAGAGCAACACTTCAGCAAAGAATTGAGGAGAAAGAAGCTAAATGTATAAAAATTAATCAAGAGCGCAAAGAATTATTAAATGAAATAGATGAAATGGGAGGTAACTGGAAAAGTGAACCAGAAATGACATCATATATTGATAATTTGAAATTTAAGAAAGATAGAATCAGTGCAATTAAAAATTTAATCATGTATAGGAAAGATGTACAGTATGCAATCATTAACCGACAAATCTCTATTTAGGCGTAATTTGAACATTTATTCTTTAAAGCAAAATTTGATAAATTTAATTCAACTTGAAAACACCCAAAATGTACCAGTTCCAATGGAAATCAATGAAAATGACAATGAGCGTTCACATGAGCAGGACATTCCACTATTTTATCCAGCTTCAACATCAGCACCTCTTCATTCACCATCAATAGCGTTTTCGTCAACCATAGATCGACTCATGCATGAGTCACTATCAACTGAAACACGTTAAGAACCCTTGCAACAACTCTTTGAGGGGTCCGTAGGTGGCCTGTTGCAAGGCAAAATTTCCGTCCCTATCCAATATACCCTCATTTTCCTGTGGCAGTTCAAATTTCCCCGACCATCATCCCGAATGGCCTCTATTATGACCAGACCCGACTATTGTATTTATTGTGAACTTGTTCTCGTCCTGAATTTGCATGAAATGTTTGCCACTGGACGAAAATCATCAATCAATCAATTCATGTTATTATGCCGGTACAAACAGACGTTGACGATCCTGTCAAATCGTTTTCGAAAGTCTTTACAGGCTTGGGAAAAACCCTACCATATCAAAATAGACTCAAGCGTCAATCCTGTAATAAAACCGCCGAGAACGATACCCGCCACGCTTCGGGAAAAGCTTAAAGGAACATTAAAAGACATGGAAAACAAAGAAGTAATCGGAAAGGTCGACGAACCGACAGACTGGGTGAATTCGTTGGTTGTTGTAGAAAAGCCGAAAACAGGAAAGTTGATAATTTGTTAAGATCCAATAAATTTGAATAAAGCGATAACAAGAGAACATTTTGCGCTACCAACAATAGAGGACATAACCACACGACTGACAGGTGCTAAATATGTTTTGAAAAAACAATGCTTCATGGAAATTATCTTTATTTCCTGAATTGTAATATATTCATGTAATTCTATACATAATATAAACAAGATAAAATAGTCAGTGTCAACTGATCTCTTGACACAATTACGGAGAATATACATATAACTGGACATCAAAGTATAGACCGAACAACAGGTAGAGTTTAAAAGAAATTTTATTGGTACAAAATGGGAGACATGATAAAAGAGTATGTTAGGACCTGTTATATCTGTAATAAGAACAAAAAGCCAACGAGAAAAGTAAGATGTCCATTGACCCAGTATCATGCAGGAGCACCCGTGGAGCGAGTCCATATAGACTTCTTAAGACCGTTACCCGAAACAACAATGGGAAATACAAATTTATTGGTTATGGTAGACCAGTTTACTAAATGGGTAGAAATTATACCTTTACCATCACAAACAGCTGAAGAAACAGCAAAAGCAGCTGTGAACGAGTTTTTCACACGTTTCGGGTGTCCATTCTCTATACATAGCAATCAAGGGAGAAATTTTGAGAGCAGTCTGTTTAAATTGAGAGTTAAGAGAGTGATGAAAGCAAGGAGGCATATGTCAGTCTGTTGATTGCAGAAATTAGACAAGCACATGAAATCGCGCGTTAAAAACTTACAACTTCGCAGGAATATATGAAAAGGGACTATGATATAAAGATGAGAAAAAAATAATATGTTCCAGGCGACTTAGTATATATCATAGATACTGCAAGTGTCAAAAGACGGAGTAAGAAGCTTGACCCTCCATGGAAAGGGCCAGGTAGTTGAGAAAATTACGTCATATGTTTATAGGGTAAATCTAGAAAAGTCAGTGTTCGTGATAAATCATGACCGAATGAAAAAGTGCAATGATCACAATATTCCAAAAATCAATTACGGGATGGTGAAAATATTTTAGTAGATAATGGAGACATTTACGTTCGGAGGACGTGTTTTTCAACAGACTGTCGGCATCCTAATGGGAACAAACTGTGCCCCTCTACTTGCTGACTTGTTTCTTTATTATTATGAGGCTGACTTCATGCAGGAACTTCTTAGGAAGAAGGATAAGAAGTTAGCAATATCCTTTAACTCTACTTTCCGCTATATAGATGACGTTCTTTCACTAAATAATTCAAAATTTGGTGACTATGTGGATCGCATCTATCCCATCGAATTGGAGATAAAGGATACTACAGATACAGTTAAGTCGGCTTCATATCTCGACTTACATCTAGAAATTGACAAAAATGAGGGTCGGTTGAAGACAAAACTTTACGACAAAAGAGATGATTTCAGCTTTCCAATTGTGAACTTTCCATTTCTAAGTAGCAACATTACAGCAGCACCTGCATACGGGGTATATATTTCCCAATTGATACGATATTCCCGTGCTTGCATTTCCTATCATGATTTTCTTGATAGAGGGTTACTGCTCACAAGGAAGCTATTAAACCAAGAGTTCCAAATGGTGAAGTTGAAATCATCCCTTCGTAAATTTTACGGACGCCATCACGAGTTGGTTGACCGTTATGGAATAACCCTTTCACAAATGATGTCGGAAAGTTCCTTACGTCGTAACTACAATCCCCTTCCCTTTCATGAATTTGACCTACCGAATTAGACTATTTACCGGATTTGTAATCACATAAGCAACACGACGGGTGGCGCATGTGGAGCAGGATCTGCTTACCCTTCCGGAGCACCTGAGATCACCCCTAGTTTTTGGTGGGGTTCGTGTTGTTTATTCTTTAGTTTTCTATGTTGTGTCATGTGTACTATTGTTTTTCTGTTTGTCTTTTTCATTTTTAGCCATGGCGTTGTAAGTTTGTTTTAGATTTACGAGTTTGACTGTCCCTTTGGTATCTGTCGCCCCTCTTTTATTGCATTTGTAGAAAAGGGGTTCAAGATGCGTCCATGATACAGTGCGACCTTAGCGACGACTGGTATCATGGGACTTGCGTAAATGTCACTCCAGAAGTGACCGAAACTTTCGCGACGTATCACTGTTCGAAGTGTCAAACACCGAATGATATATAGTGGGCCGTGCAAAGTGATGGTGTAAAAAGGAGTTATAATTATTGTATTCTTTATATTTCAGGATTTATCCAGTTTTTACTGTGTTGACATTGACATTTTTTCATATATTTGTGTGCGTTTGCGTTTTTGATTTTGCGTAGTTGTAAATATATATATATACGGATAGTTGGATTTCGTAATAAGTGCTTTACCGTGTATACGGTCAAATACTGCACTCGGGGGAAGTGGTCATTTTAAGTATGGACAGCGATAAGGCGGAAATTGTTTTTGAGGACATTTCAAGTTCGGAAGACACGTTGTTAGATGCAGAGAGCATCGAGACAGATTCTGTGGCGGATATTGATGAGTTTGAGGATAATCCTCATATTGGCTATGATGAAACCACTGGGGACATTGTAGTGAACGAACAGATTCCCAAGTCAGATTTACAATCTAAATTACCAACATGGACGTATGACCAAATCATTCAAAAGGAGCGTACATGCATTGTTAAGGAAGACTTGAACAATATTAGAAATTTACTGTCTCAGTGTGAGAATATTGAGTCATCAGAATCTGAAACAACAGAACCTCGTTGGTTTTCAAAGATGACAGAGAATATTGAAGTAAGAAGAACGTTCAAGCTGGATGCGATTGAGAGTGATAGCGACTGGGATGACAGCTTGAGGGATGAAAATACCAAAATAACTGAAGAAATATCAGAAGGTAGCTTGCATTTACAAGTTGAAGAAAAGTAGGATGATCCTCGTAACTCACCATGTCCATTTGAGGGATGCGATTTTGTGGGAAGAAAACTCAAGTTTCGTGTGCAGCACATCCACGTGCCGCGCATCATGTGGGACAATCCACAACCACCAGTGAGGCAAGAAAGATTAGCAGAGGTCCATCAATTAAGGGGTAATGTGCTACAGTACCTGAGTGAGTGCCTGACTGGACACGGTTCTATGACTGAGCTTATAAGATGGGCAAATAACAACATTGCCAAAATGATACCCAAGAAAAGGGAGATCCTCTCTAATGCAAGGATCCAGATGGAAGGGCTTTGTGAGGAACTTAAATGGCACAAACCAGACAGGTATGCTCTACGACCATTAGTGTCAGCTTGTTTGTTAGTGCACTGGAAATATCAACATATATGTGTTTTGGGCTGGAATTCATGAACAATATTGAAAACTTGGAAAAATCGCCACTTGAATATACTAAGACATACTCTCTCATTGCTAGAGTGCTTGCCATGAAAGAAGAATGGAATATCGACATAGATGAAGAGATAAATGAGATAGAAACACCGCCAATAAAGTGTACAAAGTAAAATCACAAAAATACTGAACTCAGAGGAAAATCAATTTGGAAAGTCCAAAGTCACATGGCAAAATCAAAAAACAAAACGCATCAAAAACAAATGGACAAGAACTGTCATATTCCTGACTTGGTACAGGCATTTTCAAATGTAGAAATGGTGGATTAAACCTGGTTCTATAGCGCTAACCCTCTCACTTTAATAACAGTCTCATCAAATTCCGCTACATTTACATGATGCGTTAAATAAACAGTCACAATTAATAAAATAGTCAAAATATGGGTACATCAGTCATCATCGTATAACAATTTTAAAAGGAACAATTTAACAGGACACCACTGGTTGAGTCCGACAGAAGAACAGTAAAACTTAAAAGAGGGACATCAGATGAACCAGTTAGCCCTGTAAAAAGATCCAAACTAGAACACTCCAGTGAACCACGTGTACAGAAGAGGATTGTGCTTGATGTGTTTGACTCTCATTTTCATCTGGATCGTGCAAGCACTAGAGTATCGGCTATTTCCATAGAGCGTTGCCTCGGAGAGCAAACGGAAAGACATCCAGTAGTGCCAGTAAATATAAAGGGTGGCCTGTTAATATTTTGCGACCCAGAAACATATCCGGAGACAGTTCTATGGTACTATATTTTTACAAATGTTTAGAGTTTCATTTCAATCAAATGATGTTTTCTTTTAATAAATTTCTATTTGACTGTTATCAAATGTAAAAATGACTCGTATCTGGATTTATTCATACTATAAACAACAAGTTTATTTTCCGTTACCGTTGAAAATTATTGGTCATTAACCAAGTGCATCGATTACGAATACGTTCAGGAAAAAAATCAACAGTCAAAAGCAACCTCACTTTCACATGCGCCGGATAATAATGTGCATGATGTTGATGCGGGTTATTTTTATGCCCCACCTACGATAGTAGAGGGGCATTATGTTTTCTGGTCTGTGCGTCCGTTCGTTCGTTCGTCCGTCTGTCCCGCTTCAGGTTAAAGTTTTTGGTCAAGGTAGTTTTTGATGAAGTTGGAAGTCCAATCGACTTCAAACTTGGTACACTTGTTCCCTATGATATGATCTTTCTAATTTTAATGCCAAATTAAGAGATTTTACCCCAATTTCACGGTCCACTGAACATAGAAAATGATAGTGCGAGTGGGGCATTCGTGTACTGAGGACACATTCTTGTTTTTAAGAAAACTAGAGGATATGATTCAATGCGGAAAAGATAGCTATTTATTAAACTTATAGATCGTCTAAATTGTAGATCGTGGAAAATACCTTTCCGAAAGCAAGTTAGAAAACATGAAGTGACAATTATTTTTTTACGTCACACAGGTAATAGGAAAAAAAATTGTCGTTTACAGTGTTAAATTAGTAGTGTCGCAAGCGAAATGGCAGGAGAAAATTCTCATGTTGATTATATCTCTCTAAACTGCTGAATAACTAGTTAATATTAATGACCAGGAGTATGCTGATATCTTATCAAGTGAATGAAGTACACTGTTTACTGACCCAGTTGTAGAGCTCCAGCCTGATAAAATGATTGAGAATTTTGTGGAGTATTATTTGATTGGCAAGTATCTTAATGTAGGTCATTCGAAAATGATTTGTAAGGGTTTTTTGAAAAGTATTTTCACATTAAATTGTCTAACTATTGTTTATACATAGTTATTTGCTTCAACATTGTTTAAAGATTTGTGAACTATTCGTGAGGAACACAGCATTATTACTCCAAATATATTTCAACAATCTACATTTCCTCAAAACCTATCCAATATACCCTCCTTTTCCGGTGGCAGTCCAAATTTCTCCGACCATCATCCCATATGGCCTTTATTGTATCAATCTATACCTATTTTATTTATTGCGAACTTGTCCTGAATATGCATGAAATATTTGCCACTGCACGTTAAGCAACCAAAAATCAATCAATAGAGCTCAAGATTGGTGACATTTATACATAGATCCTGGTGCTCGAGATCATGTTTGTGCTTGAGACATATACTAGACGTTCTATTCTTTTAGATCATCTGTTTAACAAAGTTTATATAGTATGCAGATTGTTCTAAGAAAAAAAGTACTTTATTTGGCCTTTTAAACATTTTTTTGATTCGTGCTTCACTGACGAGTCATTAGTAGACGAAACGTGCGTCTGACGTATATATAAAATTTTTATCCTGGTATCTGTGATGAGTTCATTTTCAAACACTAGGTCGATGCCAAAGCTGGGGTCGATTATTTTTCCGAGGGTATCACCAGCCTAGTTTCAGCACAGAAATTGCTTAAACATTTTTGTTGCTACAGTTATCTTAAGTTATAATTTACTTAGTTTAGTAATTACAGCGGGAAATATTTTGCACAAAAATTGTTAAAAACAGACTATATAAAGCGCAACAACTCCTGAAGGGGTCTATCATATATCTTTCACATGGATAATTATTTCAAACGAAGTAGTGAACCTCCATAGTTTTATAAATAAAAGAAAATTAATTGTTAAATAATTCCAAGACAGGTTAGATTGTTGCCTCCTAAACATAGTTGAAACTAATAAATTGTAGTACGTATGGTATAAATTAAGTACCTTTTGCGGTTAATCGGCTGTTGTTCCCAACTGGCTGTTGTAGTTGTTCTGGTTCTTCTGTCTGCGTTTCTACCCCTGGCTGTTCTGCTACCTCCGACTCTGCTACCTCTGACTGTTGAACTTGGCGTTTGTTCTTCTGTTTGGCTTGTTGGTAAACAAATTTATGTTGCACGCTTCTCTTGTCTTTTATAAACTATTAAAAAAAAATATAAAAGAAAATGTACATTCACTTCTTATATACCTACTATATATTCCACTGATATTTTGGAATTAATATACCAGATTATGCATGGTATTGTGTCATCGAGATTGTCAATTATTGATATTTTCGGTACTTGACGAAGGTTCAACAATCTCATCTTCAATGTATTGCATTGTAGCAGCTATAGCAATTCCTAAATCCGGATTAGCTGCTTTGTGTTGCCGCAATTCGGCGATTGGCTCGTTCCGAAACTGTCCCTCTATTTTCTCTTTACAAACTACTGCAGCTGAATCATAATCTGAAAATATGTTATCCACTCCTACAAGAGTTGTATCGTAACCATTGAAGATTCCAGTGTGGGCTAGTTGTTTTATCAATTCACGTTTCAAACCACCTCTTATACACTAGCTGATAACGCAATGTAAGCTACATTATAAAAGGCCCTGAATGACGATGTAAAATATTTCAATCGAGACAACTAACGGCCTAACTTTTGTACAAAAAAATAATGAAAACCAAATATGTTACATTTAAACAAACAGCATCCACTAAATTAAAGGTGCATGACTTGGGGTTATTTGGTGAGGTAAATTTAATACTGCATTTTTATGGAAGAACTACATGCTTCCGGTACCTACCTAATAATTAATAATAAAGTTTTGTATACATGACTTGTTATTAAGTTTTAAAGTTTTATTTCATTTATTATTTGTATAATGTACATTGTTAATGCAGTAAATACCAGTAGCATTATAAGAACTGTAGCAGACTGCAAACAAAAAATGATGCAACAAGAGTAACTGGAGGGGGTCTGGGAAACCAGCGTATATATTAAAGTCGATATAACTAAAAAATGTTAATATTTTTCTGTAAATGTTCATATGGGTTAAATCGTCTGTGATACACACAATGCTCTCAGTTACTAGACTGGTATCTCTGCATTGTTCTTCCGGGCACTTCAAGTAGGCTACTATTGGATGGACTGTGATTTGTTGGTATTGCCAGTGGGCTGCTTGAATTTCGTCTTGATAGAACGTTCTGTAGTTTTCTGCAAAATCAGCAACAAGAAGTACCCAGTCTGCTGGTAGATTCTTTTTCAGGTCATTAAATTGGTGATAATACAAGTAGACAAACAACAATAGCAGAGATAAAAATGCAACTTCCTGGATCATCTCTTCAATAAAATCCTTAGGTGATGCATTATTGGAAACTAGGTCTTTTGGTAGTTGTACAAATAAAAAGTTATGTAATGATAAATCTGTAACTTGTACTTTAACTTAATCTTGAAAAATTTAAACATAGCATAATTCAGCAATTGAAATTAAAAATAATTTAAAGTTTAAAACAACTTTTGACATCAACTTAAAAGATTAAAATTTAGACTGAGCACACAATTTTATATCAATTGTAATTGTGTCTTGCTGTAAATGTCAATCAACACTTCCTGTCGTCGGCAATTTATTAATATACTCTTTTGCAAATTAGTTCACCAATCTGTAATTTCCACTGGCAAAATTGTTATTTTTTTAAATCATGTCAATCTTTTCAAACAGAATTGTAGAACCAAGACCTCAGGAAACGAACATCTTTTGGATCTGTGGTGAAAAGATCACCATCTTTTTCAGTTCAGACTGTGTCTTTAAAAGCTTAACAGCTCTTATGTATTTGTTGCAAGAACGTGATGTGAATGTCCCATGGCACTTTTTGCAATTCATCCAATATATATCATCTTCTCCTTTCACAGTTACCATTTTAACATTGTTACATGACGTAATTGGACATGACAAATACGGTTCTACCTCAGAACTATTGTGGGATTTATAAATATATGTACTATTATTATTATATTTTATTATTTTTTTTATCCTGGTCGAGATGGGGCATACAGATTTAACGATCACATAGCAGAAATGCAAAGTCGACCGTAAAGCAGAAATATTGGACGAGATGAAGAATCATCACCCAAGAAACGCCAGCAGAAATGTAAGCCGAATTTGATAAATGAAACTGATATAAGCATAATAACTATGCACCTCCATCAAAGTAGGATTAAAATGAATTAGGAGTGCCGTACTACAGAGGGAAATAAAACCCGAGGGAAAATGGCGGAGCAAAATATGACTTCCACAGAACGGAAGAAGATGTATGATGTGTGTGCTAGAGTGCTAATCAACCTCGAGTTCTGTCAATCAGTTTTAGAGCTAATAATAATGGGTAGGAAGTTCAGTGTATTGATCTAAACCATACAAAACCCAACATGGCTGGACAATATTCCAATGTGGTACTGATCCCTACATCAGACCTGGATGAAATAGATTTGGATCACATTCAATACTACAGAGGCTTCAGCTTTGCAGTTCTTTCAGCAGACAGTTCTTCATTCTTCATAACCGTGTACTCTACCTGCACCCTCACCATTTCTCAAACCGGCTGGGGACGGTCTACGGCTGGTTTATGCTTTGAGGAAAAAGAAAAAAAGACATGTATTGTATTGGAAGGTACACCGCGGACCATTTAAGGCCCACCGTGCACCTTATATGGTCCACCAAGTCGCGTCAGAGAGAGGTTTGGTTCACATATGGTCCAGCCCGGACCATATATGCTCCAACGCGGACCATATAAGGTCCCAGAGACAAGCTCTACTGTGCCAACTGCAATATAGAAAGGCTTGAATTTCTATCATTAATAAAAAGAATACTTTAAGTAAGGCCTAAATTAAAATTGTTTGTCTGCTGTCAGCCGACCGACCCAAAAAAAATCGCCGTTTTTGAAAACGGCAACAAAATTATTTAGGTCGCCTAAATAATTTTGTTGCCATTTTTGAAAACATTTTTTTTTTATTCCGAAATTTTGCCGGTTTCGGGTTAGAATCGAGTGCTTATTTCCGGTATTACATTGAAATGTTTCGAAGGTATACAAGTTAAATATTAATTTACAATTAAAACATGTGCTGCTCATCTTTGACCTCTTCATCTACAGAAACTTCAAATAATTCGTCCTCTGTTACGACTACCTATAAATAAAACAATCATATAGAAAGGTTTAAATTTCTTTCGTTAATAAAAAGAATACTTAAAATATTGTTTGTTTGCTGTCAGCCGACCGACCCAAAAAATCGTTGGACCTAAATAATTTTGTTGCCGTTTTTGAAAACATTTTTTTTATTCCAGTTTCGGTTTAGAATCGAGTGCTTATTTCCGGGTAACATGCGGTTTTGATTCTCGGTAGTACATTGGAATGTTTCGAAGGTAAACAAGTTTAATATTAATTTACAAACAAAACAACACGACACGGATGTCCAGGCATAGAAATTTCAGTATGTGCCAGTGTGGAGGAAAGAAATGGCACTTACACAAAAACAATTATAAAAAAACAAAATAATCAAATCATCAGTAAAACAGACATGGGAGGACGTCATTGACTATGTGATAGGAACCACAGAAATTAGTGAAGAAGTTGATACCGCCATAGAAAAGGGACATTTGACACTCAAACTTCATTCAAATACAGGAACGGAAACGTTTGAAGCCAACCCTGACGATTTTGTAGGGACTGCCTATAAATTTGAGAAAAACTTAAAATATGTTAAATCTATCGTTGATTTGAAATGATAAGGGAAATAACTCTGTTACTAGTCTCCTTTTAACAAATTTTGATGACGGAAATAAAGGTGTAAGTACACTGTTTCAGTGTTTCCAAAATCTGTCATTAAGATTTCAAGTGTTGATTCTGTATAAAATATTTAGTTCAAAAACTGACATGGATATTGTGCTTGTCTGCTTAAAATTCATCATTTACATGTCTTTCTTTTTAAACAAATAGTATATACTAGGTACATTCAATTTAATATAAATACCCTTTTCAAGCTACTGACGGTCTTGTCATATTTCGCCATGGTCACACTTTGGATAGATAATGGAATGCCTTTCGTGCTTGTTGCACATGTGGTTTATGATGGACAACCACTTGGTTGCCTCCAATTCACCATTCATTCCACAAGAAGAGGAAATTCAGTATACGTGGTTTACAATGGAAGTAATCCATGGACGGATGTCTTTGCCTCCACTCTTTTTCGCTGCAGCTTCTAACTTCTTAAAACCCCTGAAATTTGAAATGAGAAAATAAATATAAAACAACTATGTCCAAAATGAAAATAAAAACATTAACAATTAGAGTAAACTGCTCACAATCATTAATCGCCAATGGCATTCAGCAGGATTTAAGAACATCAATTAGTCAAATGCGTTTTTTTTAAATATACTTTTTCATTTTCTTGTTTTTTTGGAAAATGTTGTTTGTGCTGTATTAAGACTCTTCTACAACGAAATTTGTGTTACATGCACACGTATAAAAATAAAAAAGAGAAACACAATATTAATATAAAAAACTTTCATTTTCTCTGGTCATCAGATCTTTGTACAGCTATTAATTTAAATCATAAATTTCTTTTTCAAATTTATGCAGCTTCTTCCCTTTGGATAACTTCACTATGAATCAGTACATGTAGTTATTTCAGTTGCCGATAATGCTTACAATTTAAGCAGCCTTTTTTTCTGTCGTTTCTGAAATTTTCGTCGTTGTTTGTAGGCCCTCAATTTTTCTCTCTTATGGCTACCCATAGAGAATCCCTAAAAAAAATCTATACATATTATTTGATCCCAAGTTATCAAATACATCTACTACACTTAAATACTATATATTCAGAAATTATAAAGATGTTTTATAATATTTTTTTCAAATGCTGTAAAATTTTACAGTATCAGGTTTGTAATAATTTCATCAGTACATTTGTACTCAATAATAAATGTTTACTATTGCATTAATGAGATCTCACTGTTGTTATTAGTGATTCTCAGTATAAATAAATACACATATATATTGTAAACAATTACAGGCATTTCAGAAAAATATGTAGAATTTTATTTTTTGTCTTTGTTTTCCCATGAAAACCCCATAAAATTTCATAGGCGGATCCAGCCATTATCAAAGGGGGTTCCTAACCCCAAGATAAAAGGGGGGTCCAACTTTGTCCCCTTTATGGTGCATTGATTGTGCAAAAAACACCAACTACTACTGAATTTGATGAAGAAATGTATCCTATATATATTATTTTCTTACAAATTTACTTCTTCTAATGGATAATGATAACAAACTAAATATTTTTCCATAACGTTGGTGCACATTCAGACCCCTCCCTTCCGATATAGTTTGAATTTGGTTCCGCATTGTCACAGAGGCTTTAAAATACTCTTCCCCAGTATGTACTGTTAGATTAAATTGAGAAAGTCTAGTGGCAGTCCAAATTTACCCGACCATCATCCAAGATGGCTTCTATCGTATCAACCTACCTATTGTATTTATTGTGAACTTGTTCTCGTCCTGAATATGCAGGAAATATTTGACACTGGGCGTTAAGCAATCAATCACAATCAGGACCTTTAAACAGTGATTCCAACCCAAGTTTAACAATCAGGACTTCACAGTTGCACACTTTACACGTTATGTTGTTTGGACACACCATTAATGCGGCCTGTAAAAACGGCTGCACCATCTGATGCAAATACTGCCATATCTTGAAATGAAAGTTCACGGCTACTTGATTCATATGTTATGTTATCTGCTTTTGCATTTGGCATTTCAATGCAAGAATCTATTTTGAAATTAACCATCCTTGATCATGTAAATAAACTCATCTTATATACAAGGACTAAATATATTAGTATTAGTATATACGCCAGACGCGCGTTTCGTCTACAAAAGACTCATCAGTGACGCTCGAATCAAAAAAAGTTTAAAAGGCCAAATAAAATACGAAGTTGAAGAGCATTGAGGACCAAAATTCCTAAAAGTTTTACCAAATACAGCTAAGGTAATCTATGCCTTAGGTAGAAAAGCCTTAGTTTTTCAAAGAAATGTAAAAATTTGTAAACAGTAAATTTAGAAATATTTCCATATCAATGACAATTCATACTGGGCTTGTGATACCCTCGTAACGTGTACAAATAGCTAAATGCTTAATTGTCCTGTTATCGGTAACTTCATCTACAATTGTAACATAGCATTGTAAGACATGCCTTCATATCATCCAACAGCAGTTGATGTAGTTTTGAACTTTATATTATCCAACAACTTAACTTAAAATCAATTTCGTTGATATTTTCTAAAAAATACAAGGGTTTTAAATTAGTTTCAATGTTAGAAAGCTGTTAAAACCAACACTTACAGATCACATAGAAGTAACAACTGAATCATTCACACTACAACACCTGTCATTTAATCAATATTGTGTGTGGTACTATTTGAGGGTGTTCTATTTTCTCTTCCTACATTAAACCATTTGTATGTAAAAATATGCAAATTGTGTCCCCCCCCCCCCCCCCCCCCCCCGAGAAATGTTTCAACTCTGCCCTCCTTTAATTGTAAATCCTCGGAATATATTCATAATATTTAGTAATATTTTAATGAAATAATTCAATTTAAACATCGCACAAACCTACCAATTATTCTTATAATAAACTGATTTTGTTTTAAAAAAGTACCCATTTTCTCCAGGCCGAAAAGGATCAAAAGTACATCTTATTCTATTTTTTAATAATAGCCCTCTCTTGCAAAACCTTGATCTTATTTCATTGGGAGATTGTCTACTAGTAGATTTCCTGCTAGTTAAATAAAGGCAACAGTCTTCTAGACGGGTTTCTGAGAAAAGATCTCTTCGAACTGCTTCTTTTGCTGGAAGAACTAGACCTTCTGTAATCTATAAAATATTAAAAGAAAAGAAAACAACAGTAATACTTACATTATCTGTTCTGACAAGTACCGACTGTCAAATCTTATCTAATAAACCTAAAAATAAATCAATAAAATTAAATAAAGTAATACATATTTACATAAATAAAATTTCATATTATTCGTACATGATGATACTGTTTGTAAAAAGATGTTTTCAGATGCACAAACACAAGCTACGTAATACAGCAAGGAAATCATGTAGTAAACGAATGACTTTGTGTTATAGAACTTGTTATATTACAATAACGCAATGTAAAGACTTACAGCTATATATACATTGGTTAATATGTAATTTGTTGTATACTATTTGTTACGAGAACACAACAGAGATACCAAAAGACTGTCTAACAACGTATAGGTATTCTCTGTTTTTATCATACATGTGTTACAGTTTGTATGTTGCCATCATTGTACGCGCATGGTTTGCATGCTTGCGCTACTGTCATGTACTCGTATTTCTTTATTGTATACATTGTATTGCACTTAAGCAACACGACGGGTGCCACATGTGGAGCAGGATCTGCTTACCCTTCCGGAGCACCTGAGATCACCCCTAGTTTTTGGTGGGGTTCGTGTTGTTTATTCTTTAGTTTTCTATGTTGTGTCGTGTGTACTATTGTTTTTCTGTTTGTCTTTTTTATTTTTAGCCATGGCGTTGTCAGTTTGTTTTAGATTTATGAGTTTGACTGTCCCTTTGGTATCTTTCGTCCCTCTTTTTGTATAATATGTAAACACCTTATAACATGCATAAGATCAGAAAACATCATAAAGCTTATATTTAAAGTTAGAACAAACATGCCAAACGATCACATACGCCTAGCGGAAACTTTAACTAAATTAGGCACTTTTGGGGAAAAAGCTAATATAATAAAAAATAAAAAATTGAAAGTCCCAGAAAAATATATTTATATAAACAACAACTGTTTATGTGTGAAGACAAAACAATGCCTATTTTTATCTTCACTTTTTAAAATTAAAAGTGCACTTAAAAAAGAAAGAATGCACAAACCACCTATGATTAGAATCAAAATAATAAACAACTTTGAAATTTTAATGAATGGTACTAAAAGTAACCCAACAGTTTTAAACAACTTTACCACCAGGCTGTCACGTGTTACACCTTTAGAATTTATCAACAAAGAAAGTAGTTACGAGTCAGTCAAGCGTACTTTTAATAAAATAAATAACAAATTTAAAATCAATCAATATGATAAAAGACATCCATATATGTACGCTAAAGGTTGCACTTTGTAAATACAGCTGTTTCTCAAAACACGCCTCTTTTGGGGAGTAATTGAATATTCATAGAAAAATTGATTTTGTTTACATACTGGTTCCCAGTTATGCTCTCTGTGTTCCATATCGCAGAGACAGAACTTGGGAATGTTACCAGTAAATAAACACGTGCATATTGTTTACATTGAAATCTGTGGTAACCTTTCATTCGAGGTAGGGGTAGTTAAGAAAATTAGTGTAAGTTTAAACTCTGAGAAGTTCAGGGCATATAAACGTTGAAAATATGCCGCACAGCCCTATATTTTGACCTTTGAAAAAAAATGTGGTGCATATGAACTTTCAATTCTAGGATAAGATTTTTTTCAAAACTTCATAGTAAAAGTGGTACAGTTTTAGCCGTAAAAGGAGTTCCTATGGGAAATTGCATTGTCAATATTTACAGAAATGCAACCTAAATGTTAAAGGACTCAGAGATAAAGAGAAAAGAACAAGATTTTATCAATGGATAAAAAATCAAAAAAGTCTTATAACTTTTATACAAGAGAGTCACTTTGATGAAAATCTTGAAAAAAAATTATATACTGAAACTAGTAACGTTATCTATTTTAGTCATGGTACAACCCAAAGTAGAGGGGTAGCCATTATAATTGATAATAAGTTAGAATGTAAAGTAATTAATGAAAACAAAGACAAAGACGGTAGAATACTAATGTTAAATATAGAAATAGAAAACATAATTTATTCGCTCATTAACATATATGCACCAAACATAGAAACGGAAAGAAACAAGTTCTTTAAAAATCTCTCTGATTTCATAAGTAATTATGCAATTGGAACAGTAATACTAGGCGGCGACATGAACGATGCATTGTCAAACTTAGATAGAAAACTTACTAATGGAAAACGAAAAAATATAAAACCAGTAAACAGTTAAAAATCTTTAATTAAAACACACAATCTAATCGATATATGGAGATATTTAAATCCGAAAAAAGTAGTTTACCTGGAAAAGACAAAACTTCAGTCAAGCAAGTCGATTTGATTACTTTTTAATTAATAAAGATTTTGTGCTCAATACAAAATCAAGCGATATAAGACACGCATTAATAAAAAGCACAGACCACCAAGGCGTATCTCTTAAATTACAAAGCGTAACGGCCGAAAGTAAAGGTCCAGGATACTGGAAATTAAATAATTCTATTTTAGAAGAAAATGAATATTGTAAAGAAATAGAAACAATAATTGCAAAATATAAAACTATCATGCAAGACACAACTACGGATGTGCATCTTCTTTGGGACGCGATTAAACTTGATATTAAACTATTTACAATAAATTATTGCAAAAGTAGAGCTTACAATAAAAATAACGAAATAAAGCAAATGGAAAAAAAATTAACACTCTTAACTGAAAAATACCAAAAAAAATGAAAATAATGATATTTTGCAAAAAATAAATCAAATTGAAAATCAGCTAGAAACACATTATGAATATAAAGCTAAGGGCGCCCAATTAAGGTCTAAACAAGATTGGGTAGAAAAAGGCGAAAAAAATACAGCTTACTTTTTAGGCCTAGAAAAAAATAAACAAACAAAAAAAAAAACAATAATAAAACTAAAAGACGACCAAGGAAATATTGTTACAGATCAAAGTGAAATACTTCAAATTGAAAAGAAATTTTACGAAAAACTATATTCAAAAGAAAACGAAAACATAGCCCAATCATGGGAATATATTAACAGTACTGAAGTAAAAAATAAATTATCAAAAAATGAAAGTCAGACGTGCGATGGATATGTTACAATAGACGAACTAACACTAGCAGTAAACAATTTAAAACCCAATAAAAGCCCAGGTAAAGATGGTATCTCAACAAATTTCTATAAAAAGTTTTGGCAATCATTAGGTCCAATCCTTGTTAACATCTTTAATACAAGCTACGACAGGCAAAAGCTACCATTTTCTCAAAGACAAAGTATTCTTAATCTTATATACAAAAAGAATGATCCACTAGATCTTTCAAATTATAGGCCAATCTCCTTATTAAACTCGGACTATAAAATACTATCTTACACATTAGCTCAAAGAATAAAAAATGTACTAAATTTAATAATAAATGCACACCAAACAGGATATATAAAAAAACGATATATTGGCTTCAATCTCAGACAAATACAAGACATCATAGATTACGCCGACAAATTTAATGTTGAAGGTGCAATTTTGTTTCTAGACTTTTCAAAAGCATTTGATACCTTAAAATGGACCTTTATGTACCAAACTCTCCAACATTTCGGCTTTAATAGTTCATTTATCAACTGGATCAAGACGTTATATTCTGATATAAATAGCTCAGTGTTCAATAATGGATGGATTTCTGCACCAATTAGTCTAAAAAGGGGGGTGCGTCAAGGATGCCCTGCTCTTCCATGATCTTCGTGATCGCAGTTGAAATTATGGCATGTAAATTAAGGAATGATTATAACATTAAAGGTTTTGAAATCAAACTTGACCATTCAAAACATAATTTGAAAATTTCCCAGTTAGCAGATGATACCACTCTTTTTCTTAAATCAAAAAATGAAATTATAGCAGCATTAAACGTTATTGAAATATTTGGCACATTTTCTGGTCTTAAATTAAATAAAAACAAAACGGAAGGCATTTGGATAGGAAAACTAAAAAATTGTAAAGATAAGGTAGATAATATAAAATTCACAGATAAACCCGTTAAAGTGTTGGGATTGTATTTCGGCACAAATAAAGCAGAATGCGCAAAACTAAATTGGGAAAATAAGTTTGAAAAAGCAAAAAAACTCATGAAATCTTGGGAAAAAAGACATCTTACGATCATCGGTAAAATTCTTATTATCAAATCACTTATCATCCCACAATTTACATACTTAGCAAGTATGACAGTCATAAATAAAATGTATATCGACAACCTAGAAAAAGAAATTTTTAATTTCATCTGGAACGGTAAACAAGATAAATTAAAAAGGTCAACTCTCATAGCAGATTACAGTACGGGAGGACTTAATATGATAGATATCGACAGCTACTTCAACACACTTAAAATTAAATGGGTATCAAGACTAATGGAGTCAAAACATGAAAATTGGTCAATTATTCCGAGATGCTTTTTTGATAAATACGGGAAAAACTTCCTTATCTTCAAAATGAATTTAGAACTTAAAAATTTAAAACCACTTAAAATAACAACTGAACTACCAGAATTTTATCTGGATATTGTAAAATGTTGGATACGGAAAGGTGGAGGTCAAACTAAATCACCCACTAACTTTAGAGAAATACGCAAAGAAATTATATGGGGTAATAAAAACATAAAAATAAAAAATAAACCATTATTGATGCTCAATTGGATCGGAAGCAATATAATCTATATGAATGAAATAATTAACGAAAACGGTCAAATCAACGAAAAGACAATACTGCGTAAGTTAGAAATAAAACACAACTGGATAGCCGAACTATCAATATTAAAAAAAGCTATTCCAAAATGTTGGATAGATATCCTGAAAACAAATAAATCTGTTAAAACCCGCGTTTATATTAACGAAAAAATAATCAGAATGAATGAAACAGAAATAAATTTAGCAGATCTAGATAACAAAACCGTATATCAATATTTTTTAAAAAACAAAACTCCAAACATTGGATTAATAAAATGGCAAAAATTATTAGGCGTAAAACCATTACAAATTAAACACTCCTTATCATTTACAAACAAAGAAATATACACAAACAAGCTTAAAGTATATAAATATATATGATATATAAGTAATTAAGTAGCCCATGTCGCATACTTAGGGCCCCTCAATTTTAACAGCCTCACTTGACCAGAAAAAAATATCAAACGAGTTTATAGAATAGTTTTACATTCATAATTTTATTTAAATAACCAATACAATTGATTTTCACACCTGATAAGCATCACTGTATAAGATCACTATCGTATATCCGGTTCACTGAACAAACAATCCCCAAGGGTGACTGGGGTATAGAAATATGGTCACTTGGTCTTCTCCCGACCGGCAGTAAAACGCTTGCCGAAGTGGGGCGTCCGTTTGGCTGTGCGGGATGTATCAAGTTCGCAGTCACGTCCGTCAGAAGGGGACGTTAAATCCGATGCCTCGTGTAAAGAGAGTGCCACGCTCTTTGCACGTTAAGAACCCTTGCAACAACTCTTTGAGGGGTCCGTAGGTGACTTGTTGCAAGGCAAAATTTCTGTCCCTATCCAATATACCCTCATTTTCCATTGGCAGTCCAAATTTCCCCGACCATCATCCTGGATGGCCTCTATTACAACAACCTACCTATTGTATTTATTGTGAACTTGTTCTCGTCCTGAATATGCATGAAATATTTGCCACTGGACTGATTTTCTTCTGGATCAAACACAAGACCCATCATATGAAAATCCTATTTCTGGCCACAGTAAATTATTTACCCTAAACCCTGGCTTGCTCGTTACTTTCAATACCATATATACAGGGTCTAGTATACAAAATGTTTGAAAGTCCAGATAGGAAATAAAGTTAAATAGTTTGTGTTTGGTAGCATCACAAAACTGGGGTTCAATGTTTAAGATGTTTCCAAGATTGTATGCTACTTTTAATGTTGAGGCGGTGATCCGGAACCATCTATTGGATTTTCATGTATTAGATTCTGATTGTTGTGCAGTATTTAGTATTATGTAAGGAGGTACTGTACTTCCGTCAGGTAGATAATTAAACATGATCCAAATTAGATTTTCAAGCTGATGTACTCGTTCTTCTTCGTAAAAATGTTTGTGGGTATCCGCCAATCTATACTGCCCTATAATTACAATAGGTCTGAGAGGGTCCTTGTATTGCGTACTCATGATATCCTCAATTATTTGTACCAAGTCCAAGAGTGGTTTGGATTCCCATAAAATGGACATGTTGAACACATGGTTTATAGACTCACTGTTGTTGTTAGTCCATGGCTTATCGACGTGGCCATCAGGGACATCGGTCTTCCATAGCTGATGAATATTCTTTTTAGACATTTTCTGTGAAAGATATTTGTCGATTCCGTAGACTACTCACTTATCTCCTCACTTTTGTTTTCAAAACGAATTATATCATCAGCATTTCAGGTTCTTCAAGATGGAGTCCAAAATGACATGTCGGTCTTTCTTATAGACAGCATCGTCTTTCAATTTCTGTTCGGCATTTTGTCATTAAAAAATCCAGATTGGGGAAATGCTTTTCAACAGCGTTTATCATACATATTTTCTTATCAGTTTGAAAAACAGTTGTGAAGTATCAATACTGCCGAATTTAACTTTTAAATGATTGAGAGAAAAAAAAATCAGGAAACATTTAGTCACTTTTGTCGTGTATAAATACGGGTCCGAGAAAAATCGAAACAAAAATTCTAACAAAAAAAACACAGATAAGCATCAGACCATTTCATTAATAATATATCACTCATGTGTACACATTTGGTATGGACCAATTTCTCACAGCCAGTGCACTGAATTGCGTCAATGACACAATCGTCAATGCATTTCCTCTGAAATTTTGGAAGAATAAGCACCATCATTGTAAATTACTTTGTATATGCCAGTAACTAAAATTATACTAAGCCATTGTCCGTTGACCATTGAAGTAGCTGCAGCTCTGGGAACGAGTCAGACATGTTTGGAGTAAAGCTTATGATGGACAAAGTAGAGACTATGGCCTATAAAAAAACCAAACCTGGGACTTTCAGCAAATACCAAACTGAGGACAGATTAATAAAAAACAGAGAGGATGAAGAAGACTACTGCTACAAGAGCTCACCAGAATTGGTGGACAGTTACAAATACACGAGAAAGAACCTGTGGAGTGTCTTTTTATTATTAAAAACAAAGCTACAAACAGAGTTAAATATATAGAATAATTTTAAAAATGGCTTGCAATTAACCAAACATATTTCAAAACGCCAAAAATATACTTTTCCTGAATACGGCTATTTTCCAAACACAGATGAAGTAGACAAAGAAAGTGAACAGCTGAAACCAAATAAGTATTCATTTGGGTTTATTGCCACACAACATCTACCAACAACATCTAGCAGTAGCAACATGTTGACTTGAAGACTGCATACAACAAGAAGTTTCCTTTAACCAAATATCATCAAACTTTTTTTTAACAGTGTTCAGACAAATATACAACATAATAAAGCAGGAGAAGAGTATTACAATTAAAATCGTCAGAAAAGGAAGGGCCAACATTAACTGTGAAAATGTAGGGCGAGAAGGTCCAAATGCCAGTTCCAGTGAGGGAAACGAGCATACGACTAAAAAATATCGAAGTCATTACTATAAAGGACAAATGGAAGGAAACTCAACATCACTTACTGAAGTAGAGGTTTATATTTTTAAAATGCTTCAGATTTTAGTCTAATTGCATTTGATGACAGTATCAAAACTAATGAACAGGACAATATAGTATTAATAAGAATATCATTTTGTTTTCAACGACAATTAATATCAATATCTAATGAAAAGTCTTAAAAAACTTTCAAAATTTCAAGTGTATGAAATGATCCGCTAACTTGCTTTAAAATGTGTTTATATATATGTAGGACTCTAAAGTGCGATGGTCACGCTAAAGTGCGATGGTATACGCTAAAGTGCGATGCATCCACCCTCAAGTGCGATGGTCCGCGAAAGTATAGACGTAAGAAACGTAGTTTGATTATGACGTTATCAGTCGTTTATACAAACCAAAAATGAACATGCCGGAGAATAGATTCGGAATATTTTATTAACAATTTTTACAATAAAGGTCCATGACTTTAATACTAGGAGTTGATTTAAACTTATCCGTTCTTTGTCGTCTGTAGCGCAATGATTGTATTTTTCGAGTGCTGGAAGGACTTGTATTCTGTACTAGTCAACAAGTTTTCTAAATACATACAAAACAGTATACGCATACTTTTCCTGGTATACTTATAGGTAGTAACAATAAAAAAGATTTGCACTTAAAAATAACATTTCCAAATAAAGTTATCATTTCCCTCCTAAAATGGCAATTAAACGACGAGTACATCAGGCTACAGAAACTTTTCGTATAATAAAGATAAAAAGATGAAGCTTTGTGTCAAATTAGGTGAAAATACTCCTATGCGAATATATTCCTGGAGTACCAGCTTTAATTTATGTTTTTATTGGCTGTATACCTCTCTGGAACATACTAATTATCCGCATATGTATATGTACATTTTGGTTGGTTCAGTGGTGCTGATGGCATTTGAAGCAGTCCTCTTTTTCATATAATGACATCGGGGTTTTATATGATTTGCTATGTGGTATGAAGTTTGCTCATTGTTGAAGTGGTAATAAGCATTGTATGTAACTTTCATAACATTTTGTTGAGGCAAATAAAATTAGAGCGCGTAGACGACAAATTAAACATTTTTTCCACTTATAAATGGGCTCGAACGGTGAAAGTGATGCCAACCAAATTTTAACTTGATCTCAGTGTGGTGGTAATTAGCATTGTGTATAAGTTTCATAGTATTTGTTTGAGGCACAATAAAGTTAAATTGCGGAAACTTTCAGTTTGTAAATTTTCCCATGAATACGTACGGACGTACAGACGGACAAGCGTTAAAATTAATGCCCCCTCCGCTGTAGCTGAGATTATTCCGGCGGCACGTCTGTCTGTGTATACCTTCGTAAAGAAATATGCCATTTGGATAATGGATAAGTTTGAAAAAAAGTTTTTGTTGAAAAGGAGTGGAGGCAAACTTCTGAAAGTGACAAGAAAAACGTACACTGTTATTATGACATATTTTTTGTAATAGCAATGAAATGAGTCATTTCGAATACCGGTATGAAAATGATAAAATTGAGAATGGAAATGGGGAATGTGCAAAAGAGTCAACAACCTGACCATAGAGCAGACAATAGCAGAAGGTCACCAACAGGTCTTTAATGCAACGAGAAATTCCCGCACCCGGAGGCGTCCTTCAGCTGGCCCCTAAACAAATATATACTAGAGACTGTTCTATGATGACTTCTATTTATTGAAGACACTAATTTATAAAATACAAAATTATTGTATTTATTGGCTCTTAGTAATGTTTAATAGCGTATTTAAATAAAATTTCAAAGAATTAAGTTTACTACAATACAAACAATTCTCAGCTCTATTTTAGAACTTAAATTCTAATTCGTAAACTCAAACGAATATGAAATATTTATAAAATAACCACAAACTCTCACATGGGGGACGCCACTTGCAGAGACAAGTGCACATTTATTATTCGTATATGTATAATGAAATCAATGTTTTTGTGTAAATACACCGAACATTCTCAGCTGGTGCTGGTAACCGCATACTAAAGGTCAGCAAATCTGAAAATAAATAATATAACATTATTGTATTATTTATTTGGTAAAGTGCTATTGGTCACTTTAACTGCAATGGCTCAAATGACTTTAAACTACCTGAATTCACTCGTGCATGAAACTTTAAACCCCATACAAACTGACCTTACTATAAATAACTAAACACGTGTTAACTATAAACAGCAACAACATTCTTACATGTTCGACTTTTGTACAACTTGGATAAATAAATATGTAATTTAAACTTGTTAAAACGAAGTTAGTTTAAAATTTGTCAAAGTAAGCTTAAAGAATTCCTTTTTTTTCAATGTGTCTTTTAATTTAGATTTATCATGCATGTCTCTAAACAAAGTATGCGACACGTAACAATTTATAAGTCTTGGTGTACTCATATATTCATTTGATACGGTGCATTTATTATTGATATATTTCAGACTCCATTTATGAAAGAAAATCTAAAGAGCAGAGCATATTTTTTTTTTTGTAGCTCTATTTTAGAACATAAGATTTAAACTTGTTGAAATGAAGTAAGTTTAAAATTTGTCAAAGTAAGCTTTAAGAATTCCTTCTTTTATTTCAGATTTATTATACATGTCTCTATACATAGTATGCGACGCGTAACAGTTTATAACTACATTTAAGTGTTTTGATATATGACTTTGATACGGTCCATTTGTTATGGATATATTTCAGACTACATTTATGAAATAAAATATATAGAGCAGAGAATTTTTTTTTATTTATCAATTTAAAATGTAGATTCAAATATTTTTCACTTCAAACGATAAAGTAAAACTTCTTCAATCTATAGAGCAGTGAATTTTTGAATTTTTTTTTTTAGTATCAAGTTATGAATATTTCTTAACCTATAATAATAGAAAGCATTCAAAAGTTGAAGAAGGGATTATTATTGGATTGCTAATACAAATGGTAAGGCTATTAACTACATATTAAGTATTAATTTTTATGAATTAAAAACAGAAAAAGAAAATCTGTATGTTAGTGGTCTTTACCATGTTAACACTAATATAAGACAATCTTTAATTATCTTTGGGATGTAACTGTATTATATACACTATGTACACCAGACCTTTTTGTAAATCTTTTTCTATGAGAAGATTTTAAATGATCAACTTTGAAAAAATGTGAGTAATTATTTTCAAAATATTCTTGAAAGGTTTTGGTCTGTACCCATTTCAATTTGAAACTTGATTTGACATAACAAAAACACGTTCTGTAATATAATATTGAGACATTAAAAATTGTTTTAGCTCATGAAAACAGCTTCTGGGATATGCACTCGTTTCATTAATTAAATATATACAAAATAAGAATTGTTATTATTAAAAGTTTTATAGATGTTAGTGTCACAAATAGAAATGTGTGTATCTTGTGAATGGGTGATGAGTTGGCATTCAACACTCCCCCTCCCGTCCCCCCTCACAAACACACAAACTAGACAATACGAGGAGTCTGCACGCACTCTGACTAGGAAAGGTTAAAGTCTATATAGGAAAATTAATCTGATATTATTTACGGTATTCTTGTATTCTGTACATGCATATTTAATTCGTAAATAAGTCTATGTTCTATTGTTTATTTTTAGCTATGTACTTATTTATCTATAATCCGTTATTTTTATTTGTCATTGTTTTAGAAAAAAATATTTTTCAAGTATATTCAAGTAACTTTTCGTTTGTTATATAAACTATTTTATAATTCCGATATGGCATATCGGATCATTGTATTACATGTGCACAGAGCAGTTCAAACTGTGTAAAACTGTATTACGTAATATAGATACGCTTTCTTAATAAATGGAATTACATAAGTAAAAGCCAAAAGTATCATCGTTCGTCAATCATAGACCGTAACTCCCAAATAACATAAAGAAAAACTTAACACGAATTTTGTTGATATAACAACATAAAATTATCAGAATTTGATAAACGATACACAAAATCTGTCTTTTGTATATACATATTTTAATAACTAGATTCTTCCGTTGGAAAACTATGTTATTATAAGAGATTGGTTGTTGTTTGTAAATATTTCATGCATATTTAAACTTTACGAAAAAGCGATGATTTCAATTTTTCCATTGTGAACGTTCCATTTCAGTGAAGCGACCTTCTAGCTTAAAAGTAAGCATTAAGAATTCCTTCTATCTTTTTTTAAAGATTTATTATGCATGTCTCTATACATAGTATGCGACGCGTAACAGTTTATAATTACATTTAAGTGTTTTGATATATGACTTTGATAACGGTGTATTTGTTATGGATATATTTCAGACTCCATTTATGAAATAAAATCTGTATAGCAGAGAATTTTTTTTTTATGTATCAATTTAAAATGTAGATTCAAATATTTTTCACTTCAAACGTATATTTCAGACTCCATTTATGAAATAAAATCTGTATAGCAGAGAATTTTTTTTTTATGTATCAATTTAAAATGTAGATTCAAATATTTTTCACTTCAAACGATAAAGTAAAACTTCTTCAAAACTTATATATAATGTATAGTTCGGCGTCCGCAAAACAGAAGCCATACGTATTTCATTGAATCTCGATATTTATCATGTTTATAATTTTTCTAACAATGACGTTCTACCTCCATAAGCCTGGAAATGTCATGCCGGGTCATAATTTTAATATATAATTAAAAGTTACATATATTAGTTAATATTATATAACAAGAGTGCACTCGCTCAAATGTCTCGCCTTCTATACTAATCATTGATATTATGTTGATAGTCCTAAGTATAAAGCTAAGCTTTATAACAACTGTCACATAAACTTAACATTAACCAAGATAACTAAACATAGACCAATGAACCTTGAAAATGAGGTCAAGGTCAGATGAACCATGCCAGGCAGAAATGTACAGCTAACAATACTTCTATACAACATAAATAGTTGACCTATTACTTATAGTTTAAGATAAATAGACAAAAACACAAAAACTTAACACTGTGCAATGAACCGTGAAAATGAGGTCACGGTCAAATAAAACCTGTGCGACTGACATAAAGATCATAAAATATTTCCATACACCAAATATAGTTGACCTATGGCATATAGTATTAGATAAAAAGACCAAAACTCAAAAATTTAACTTTGACCACTGAACCATGAAAATGAGGTCAAGATCACATGACATCTGCCCGTTAGACATGTACACCTTACAATCGTCCCATACAACAAATATAGTAGACCTATTGCATATAGTATGAGAAAACAGACCAAAACACAAAAATTTAACTTTGACCACTGAACCATGAAAATGAGGTCAAGGTCACATGATATCTGCCCGCTAGACATGTACACCTTACAATCGTTCCATACAACAAATATAGTAGACCTATTGCATATAGTATGAGAAAAACAGACCAAAACACAAAAATTTAACTATAACCACCGAACCATGAAAATGAGGTCAAGGTCAGATGACACCTGCCAGTTGGACATGTACACCTTACAGTCCTTCCATACACTGAATATACTAGCCCTATTGCTTATAGTATCTGAGATATGGACTTGACCACCAAAACTTAACCTTGTTCACTGATCCATGAAATGAGGTCGAGGTCAAGTGAAAACTATCTGACAAACATGAGGACCTTGCAAGGTACGCACATATCAAATATAGTTATCCTATTACTTATAATAAGAGAGAATTCAACATTACAAAAAAATTGAACTTTTTTTCAAGTGGTCACTGAACCATGAAAATGAGGTCAAGGACATTGGACATGTGACTGACGGAAACTTCGTAACATGAGGCATCTATATACAAAGTATGAAGCATCCAGGTCTTCCACCTTCTAAAATATAAAGCTTTTAAGAAGTTACCTAACACCGCCGACGCCGCCGGATCACTATCCCTATGTCGAGCTTTCTGCAACAAAAGTTGCAGGCTCGACAAAAATGGGTACATTGTTTTAGACAAACATAGCACATCCCTACCAAACAAAATCGAAGTTAACCCCTCCACCAAGATTAAAATTGATAATTCCAAGATTAGAGTTGGAAATTGCAAGATTAAAGTTGATAATTCCAAGATTAAAGTCGACAATTTGAAAAAATAAATAAAAAAGGATGACCCTAATACGCTTCCGTAATAAATGGAATTACACAAGTAAAATCCAAAAGTATCATCGTTCGTCAATCATAGACCGTAACTCCCAAATAACTTAAAGAAAAACTTAACACGAATTTTGTTGATATAACAACATAAAATTATCAGAATTTGATAAACGATACACAAAATCTGTCTTTTGTATATACATATTTTAATAACTAGATTCTTCCGTTGTAAAACTAGGTTATTATAAGAGATTTGTTGTTGTTTGTTTAACCTCCAGTAGTAAATATTTCGTACATATTTAAACTTTACGAAAAAGCGATGATTTCAATTTTTCCATTGTGAACGTTCCATTTCAGAGAAGCGACTTGCCAGGCTTGAGTTTCCTTTCCTATTTTCTTGATATAGGGTTGCTACTGGCAACGATGCTGTATTACCAAGGGTTGCAAATGGTAAAGTTGGATGTATCCCTTTGAAGGTGTAACGGACCCTTTGCCTTGTTTCAATGGGTGTGTGTTTTTAACAAACTTTCTAAAATAGCTTTCAGTAGTATTTTAAAGTGTAAAGAGCGATCTTTGTAAGCTTTCGTAAGCGCGGGGAATCATGATAGAATAATGTAGGATTTTTGAGTTTTGAATTTTGAATTTTGAATTTTGAATGATCCTTCTCGGCTTTCGTACAAAAGATATGTTAACTGCTTATTTGTTCATTCGAGACATTTGATTTCTCAACATAATAATAAAAAAAAAACACCTTAAAGACTCATTCAACAGTGAACTACTGTTAAGGCACATTAAAAGCAGGTTGTAACGATGAGGAACAAAAGACATATGTAGAAACTCGATTGGAAGACTTTGAAGTGATCTTCAGTTTGTTTGTATTAATACATAGTGACACCTGTAAGAAACAATAAACAGATGAATACGACTATTTTTTCCCCTTTTGACCGCTGTCCTACGTACATAACATAAAATCGATAAAGTAGTCAGACGATACTTCTTTCTACCATTTAACACGTATACATTTGAATTTATTTCTTAAAACCGGTAAGATGATCACATATTTTAATTCCTTAAAATAAATAAACTCATAGATACCAAACCGATTACTTTTTTTAGTGTGTGTTGGAAAAGGGGATAATCATTGGTAATTGTAAATTCTTAAAATATTTAAAAATTCTTGGGATATACCTTCATCGGAAACGCTCAAGGCCGACTATCGGAAAGTCACAATTGTTCTGTACTTTTGGGTCATCTTGCTTTCCAATTGTCCATGCTACCAAAAAAAATAATCATAACAAAATAATCTAAAAATCATGGCCCGCCTAAAGGACATAACCAAAAATAGGTTAAATGTACGAAATGGTCTATAATTATATCAAAATTGGTCAAAAGAAAATAAGCATAAGATTAATGGGAACACAACAATAAATGCAGTTTGCTCGCTCATTTTGGGAAATTGTTTCATCAATTAATAACCGTTGTTGTGTTAATATCTTAAGTATGTTTAGCTAACATTACTTTCTGAAAAATTAATTGTTTACCTCTAATTTTATTTACTTTTCAGTTTGAACCTAGTTTTAAGTTGATTACTCAAAACTCGCATACTTGGATATTGGAAAATAATTCAGGACTGGAATAAGATAAGTTAATAACTAACTTAATAAAATGCAAATAAGGGTTTTAAAACCAACGATTATCACAGCTGGAATAGTAATCAGTTCCTATGTGACGTTATTCCGAAACACCTATTATTCTAATGGAAAAGATACTTTTCAAAAGGCCACAATGACGACCGTTGGATTATTGAAACCAAACTCTTTTGAAATATGGTTTTCGTTATGGGGACCACAGATTGTTAGTCCTTTCTAATCGGCAAAGGGCACATGGATCAAAACTTGAAGGACACATTTGGAATCACAGAAATGGAAAGTTTCTACGTAAATCACAACTTCTTTCTTATTATAGACATATCATGAAATTTAGACACACAATCTGGAGAATTTGTGAAATAGGATTCAATGGTGGCCATTCAGCTCTCATGTGGGCTATTCTGTTTAATGGAAATATTGATATAGTGGTATTTGATTTGTGCATAGATAAACGATGCGATATTGGAGAAGAATTCATTCGCGAAATGTTTCCAAATATTAGGCTCAAAGTTGTACGTGGAGACTCAACAAAAACAGTTCCTATATATCGTCATAATAATCCTAGTGTAAAATGTGAGTTTATATCAATTGATGGCGGACATCTTGGCGAAGTTCCGAAGTCCGATTTGCTAAATATGCAGTATTTAGCGGCAGACAACAACACAATTGTAATGGATGATATAAACATAAAGTCGAATTCACCCTACCTAAAATTTAAAATAGTTGGAAAAGCCTGGAAATACGCAATTACAAACAAACTCATTAAACAAATTGGAGAATGCAATCCCTGCAAAACATATCTGCCAACAGCTTGTACATTTTGTTTCGGGAAGTATTTGACGAATAAGATTTTACTAGAAGAATAATTTTGAATCACATCTTCAACCTTTGAGGACGATAGCTCTACCTTTTGACATTTGTTTATATCAAATTGCATTATGATGCCCATCATTGCAGTGTTTGCATTATTCTTACTATCAAATAGTGAGAACGAATAATAACATGTATAATGTTAAAATGTGTTTCTTGTATTACAGAAATATTAAAAATTATTCACATCACTTAAAATCAGCGTTTTTTTTTTTTCTCGTTCAAATACAAGAATAAAATAAATATATCATGATCATTCATATTGTTATTTTTGTATTAAATAGAAAAATTTAAATAAACATATTTATTACTATTATGGTCTAATCTGCATGATCATAAAATCATGTGGAGTACATATATATTATATATATTTTTCTTGCGTAGTGTGGTTGTTTTATAAATGTCTTAGATATTTGGAGCATGACACCATTTGCGAGTATGGTCTTGAGAAACGATGTTACTCCGTCGGAAAGGTACGATAGATGGCTGACCCGTGTTAAGAAAGAGCCATATATCATAAATTTAGCACGTAAAAGACAATCTTGTAGATTTGAAAAAGAGGAGGCACATGCCGTTACAGGGCAGCACTTCCAAAGTAGAAAGTTATTAATATAAGTTGCAAGAACTTGTTTCCCAATCCACTAAAGATAAATATGTTTAAACTAAACAAGATGTTTGGAATATAGTATTGAACAGTGTATAAGCTTTAGCAACTAACTGTCTAACCAAATACTTTGCGTTGGAAGAGTTATCTACACTGCTCCTTTCGCAACCATAAAAGATTACGACACATTTAATTCACCAATTATTCGTTCTATCTTCATGATTAGGATGACTTTTTGGACCGAACTTCTCCAAAGATTCTATATGAGAGTTATTTCCCCTTATGCATTTTATATAAGTGATATGCATTTTTAACTGGTGAACCAAATATAGGCCTACGGTATTTTTAATTTGAGATCATTGGTTCAAAAAGATAAAATTTGTCAAGGTCATTTTCTTAATTTTGATTTCGGCTAATTATCACTTTTCATAATTAGTGCAAGAATAGACTGCATATTTTTGTAATTTTCGACATGTCGTAGCACCAAAATTTGGGTTGTAAGGGTGCGAAGACAATACATTTGATTTTTAGCCCCTCTTATATTTTGAATTATGCGTAAAATGTTATAAATCATTAACCATACATGTATAGGAGCAAGGGCCTTTTAATTTTAAGTACTTGTTTTATGACCTTGAAATTTGGGTCAAGGTCATAGGTTAAATTGATTTTCTGGGTTTAGACCTTTGTCTTGAATTCATATTTATACATAATAAAGCCATATGACTTTTAAAAAATAGGAAACCGGAAGTAACTACTTTTGGACTTTTTTCATACAAAAGTTTTTAAAAACCATATATTTTTGGAATCAGTAAAGAATTACCTATCATTTGACACTGAGAATGACATTTCAATATGTTCATATCAAATAAATCGTAATAAGCGGTAAGACCTTCTCTGAACAATTGTTTTTTTATTATTATTTTTTTTCTTTAGATTCAAACGTACTTCAAACAGGTTTCGGAGATAGATTAAGTTTTTATGACAGATTTTTCATCAAACATAAATATTTAAAACTTTATCAAGATCATGAAACTCTTCCCACACATCAAGTTGATGCTTACAGATACATTTTATCTTTTATTTCAATGAAAAGTTGCCATACGGAACAAAGCTAAAAATCAGACATGGATATTCATGTGAATATGAAAAAAAAATGGAGAAATCATTTTGATTAGACATATAGCTACAGGTCAGATTCAGATATATATCTCCCATACGGAGAATTCGAACAAAGGAGCGTACCAGCAGCAAACAATATATATAGGGAAAAGACAAAAAATGTTGACTAGGTAGTTAGAAACTGTAATTCTGATTTGTCAAGAAACAAATATGTAGCAGAGCTGAAGAAATACATCGATGTTGACGTAAATAGAAATTGTGACAAACCGTGATCTACCTGAATGGACGAATCATGTTTTAAAAATTTAAGCGGTAATTATAAATTTTATTTAGCTTTTGAAAATTTCTTTACAAGTATACTTAGAATATGGTCGATTTTCGGTCACTTCTAATATAATTATTCTAAAAATGCACTGCATGAAATGATACGTTTACAAAATTTATTCTCATATTAAATTTCTAGTTTTAAATTTAACTTCTGATTTACGAAGAATTATTTAAGTAGTTTATGAAAATTTAATGCTTTTGTTAAATTTCAAATTTTCTTGAGTTTAATTCCGATATATGGGTTATTACATTTGTTAATTATTTGAAAAATAATACCAGTTTAAATTTGTTATTTAAAAGATTTAAATCTAGTTTATCCTCATTAAACATTTAGTTTACAGATAGGTTTATATTTTAACAAAACTACTAATATAAGACAATTTAATTGAATTTAAATTGGATTAAGTAACAAGATTATACGAATGTATTTTTTTCAATAAATTTGAAATTTAATGCCAGTTTTCGTAACGTGTTTATATCTTGTTTTATTACACGTGACTACTTCTCCTTCTTCTTCTTTGTGTCAACAAGGCTTCAATACTGAAGAATACATGTTGTACAAAGTAAAACCGAGCGTTATTAAGAAGAAGAAAAAGACAACATTACAATCTGGCTTATTAAAATTGTCCAAACAGAAAAAAAATAGAAAGTTTCGTTGCAAATATATCAACAACTTGCGTAAGGAAATATTCAAATTTTGAATATCCCAAAACTTTTCACAATGACAACCAATGAGGGGTATAGTTAAACCAAGATAAAGGTCGTTCTCGGATTTCCATAGATATTTCTGGTTATTTTTCTCAATAACAGAAAATACAAAACTGACACAGCAAATGACAAAAGCTTAAATAATTGCTTAATTGTTCTGATAAGTTTCAACAAATAAATTTATTGAACTACATATGTACAATACAATACACAAATAGAATATTTTTTTGAAAACAAGCAGTTTTGATTATCCCCCTTATAATAAACTAAATATATTTTGACATTTATGACATTTTAATTACAATTGATAATATTTATAATAATCATATATATACTTTTTTTCCCTCAACAGTGTACTGTCTCAGGTATTTCGTAAATATCGTATTACTTTAGTAATATTTATAATGGGATACACTCTTTTTGTTAACAATATCTGTTTCAGAGGAAAATATTTGTTTTTAAATTCAGTTATCTCCCCTAACATTGCATTGGTAAAGCTTAAAAAATACATATGAAATCTGTCTTACTCTTCATATTTAATACAAGTTTAAGAATGGATGGATAAATCTTTATAAATTTAACAAAATTTGCCGCACACTAGTATAAAAGGACACAATAAAAAAAAGTGAGAGCTGTTTTAAGCGCAAATTTTTGAATATTCACGAAGTAAACGGGATTTTTCTGAATTCCGGTTGTATTTGCTCATGACTCTTTCGTAAATCATATTACGCGTTTGTTCAACATAGTTCGCGTTTCCGTAAGGTCTAGTTATGAGGGCGCATTACCCAGACGGGGTAAAATACAAACATAGTTTACACAAATATGCATACAACTATGACGATGTGGTATGTTACGAATGGATAACCACGCTATTACGAAGCCGTACAGAAACATACATGTATATAGATACTTTTGCGCCTGTCCCAAGTCAGGAGCCTCTGGCCTTTGTTAGTCTTGTATTATTTTAATTTTAGTTCCTTGTGTACAATTTGGAAATTAGTATGGCGTTCATTATCACTGGACTAGTATATATTTGTTTAGGGGCCAGCTGAAGGACGCCTCCGGGTGCGGGAATTTCTCGCTACATTGAAGACCTGTTGGTGACCCTCTGCTGTTGTTTTTTATTTGGGCGGGTTTTTGTCTCTTTGACACATTCCCCATTTCCATTCTCAATTTTACATTCTTTTTTTGTGTTAACATGATATATACCCATGTATATTTTCAGACATTTATATACCAAAATGGAGACCTATACCTATTATAATGATTTAATATGAGCTACATTGTCATAACTTCTTAAAACAAAGCTTATAGACACTTGGGAATTCCAACAGTCTATTTGTGATGTCAATGGTTTTAACCGCAACAAAATAAATACTAACATCAGACACTTAATCAAAAATAACCCTGACCGTTTTAAATTTCCCACCCTTTTAATAAATATTAATGAAGTTTGAAAGACCTATTCAAGCAATCCCTATAGCCTTACCCCTGGGGATTTATGCATTAAGTTCTACGATCATTTTTAACATCTTCGGTTGTAATATATTATTTGACGACTCCTCTTCCAAAAACCACAGTTAAAGATGCTTTTCGATTGTCTTTATTGTAGCAGGTTATTCTTATGACTAAACTTTTGTCTTCCAAAGTTATTCATTCAATTTCATGAATGTTGACTTTGACGTTGCGCAAGATATTGGTGTCACTTTGGAGATATGGGTTAGAAGGCGGGTTATTCAAATTCAAGCTCTTATCCTATACAATAAATATCCATGTTATGCATATCATTCGAAAGTAAATTAGCCATAGAAATCAATAACGTAGATGATTTTGTTGCTATGTCTATTTTTTATTGAAAAAATTTGCTCATTTCGATACCTATAACGTCATTTCAAAGGTATCCCGCTGTTACAATTTTGTTTTATCTGCGTCTTTGAAATCCCAGTGCGGATTCTTTAGTGAGTAGAATGGTTTAAAATTTTATAACTGTATTGTATACATTTAACGTTAAATGAAGTGATGGACGTTTTTAACTGTAAGAGAAGGAAGATCGTCAGAAGAGTATAAATAAAAAAGAGAAAAAATGTCAAAAAAATGCAAAAAACTTTCTGTCTTCACTTTTATAAGATATATAACGGACGAAAATAGATTTTATAAATATCAGAAAAATTATACATGTCCTGGAGAAGCTATCTGAAGTCATCATTATGTAACTGCGGTCTTATTTTAAAAACATCGTCATTTTTCCTGTGTCCAATAAAATATCCCGATGGACAAAATAACACAAAAAATGATTCAGAGGCTTTTTATCAAACGAATTCTACTATATCTCAATTTTTTAACACCTGTTAACTGATATTAATGGAAAATACATTTAATTTCCTTTAAAATGATATGATATGTACTTTCGTTTGAGTTGCAGGTAGAAAATCCGAAACGATCTAAGATGTCCAATAACATGTCCCCGTAACCGTATTGTCCGTACTTATCTTGCATATTTGCCATAACATAATTTTATGAAATGGTCTGATCTATATAAAATAAAGTTCCCGTTAAATATGCATTAAAATACAGATCTTCAAGAAAGTTTTGTTGGAAAATATGAATGTCTACTCAATCGAATCTATTGGAAAAATCGAATTGTTATAGAAGAGTATCCACCATGTACTTGTACTGCACTTTATTAGAATCGTAGAATAGAATGATATACAATTAGATGGAAATTATACATACATGTAACTGCTATATACAAATATTAATATAAGATATAACAAAAAACCAGAGTATACTGATTTGTATCGCCACACTATAATAGATATTAAAGCAGTGAGGTTGAATTCTCTGTCATTAATGCATCATCAACGCACGAACGTGTCTCAGAAAAAAATATCTCTGTACATAAACCTCAGTTTCAGGTATAGAAGTGTGATTTTTTTTGTAAACAAGAACTTGTGGTCAACGGATGTTCAGTACTTCAGTACTTTGATTATACTTCAAACGAAACCAAAAAGATTGAAACCGATTGAAACCGAAGACATAAAATAATCAGTTTGGAAACGGTTTTAAAAAAGTTGTCCAAGAAGATTTAGTGTAAACCGATACTCATTTATATGTTAAAATGGAAGCGCTTAACCAAAAATAATGTATTGTTCAAAACGTGCATGAAACGCATTCCTGGTCGATAGTTGTTCGCTTGAGAAAACACTGATCCATGTGAACATGCACACATACATTGTATCAGTTACTTCAAAATACACATCTAGTCAAATAAAAATAATTGTTTTATTAAAAATCGCATTTTGACCTGCTGGTAATCTGTGAGGAAGGTATTGGTCTGTGTAAGAGTTTTCCATACTTTCCCAAATTTTATAATTTAAAACATTATAAAAAAAAGTATTGATCGCTGACCCTTTTTTGAAGCTTGAGTTTGCAAAAAAATATCAGATGAAAGGATAGCTTTTAAAATATGTTTCGGAAAGCAAAAACAAAACAATACATAATCACCGTTCTCATTTTCATAATAAAGTATAAGATGCGGCCGTTTAAGACCAACTAACAATTTCTATTACAATTAACAATGAGCAAAACTTTTACTTTTTAGTCCGCCATAAAAGACCCCAAAATGACAAATGTAAAACAATTCAAACGAGAAAACTAACGGTCTGATTTATGTACAAAATGTGAAAATTCCTTCATAACATGAATTTTCTTAATTATTTGCCTTGTATAAAACAATCCCGATTTAAAAATTGTAATCAATGAAAAGCATTTTCTTTTTAAAAAATAATTTGGACCCCAACCAACTTTAATCATTGAAAATTGGCAACGGCAGCATAAGAGCACGTATTTCTTTTTCAAACTTGATATTTTTTATAAAGTTTTTTGTTAGAGATTTTAGAAAATATGCTATATTTAACTTTTCCATAAAATCGGGATTGATGTTAAGATTGTGGACTTACTTAAATACGTTAAAATAAATGATATGAATTAGAATGTAAGTATAAGTCACTGTTTAATAAAAATTAAATAAAACCAAATTCTGGGACTAATATATTGAGTTAGAATAATAGTCCCAGTATTAAAGTGATGATAAAAAAAGATTATGAAAATAAAAATAGCTGGCGATATACTACCTACATCTTTCACATAATCAAAGACAAATCAAGAAGCATTTGAGCATTAACGTAAATTGAGGGAGCGAAATTGCCAAATTACAACAAACATATATAAACGTGTAATTGGGGAAAAGAGACAGAAACAAGACACGAAATATTTACAATTTTACTAGCAAAGACAGGAGACGTCCTCTGGCAGAGAGAACATTACGGTGACCTATAGTTGTTAATGTCTGTGTCATTTTGGTCTTTTGTGGATAGTTGTCTCATTGGCAATCATACCACATCTTCTTTTTGTATATTGCTTAATTTTAAGGTTATAAGAAAAGACAGCCAATGTGATATGTTAATTTGTAAGCACGCTCGTCCTAAGAGTAAAGAGGTAAGCCTCATATTTGTCCTACATTTGTTTCACTCATAGTATCAAACTAAATTTTAAAGTTTTAATACATTTCGAAGAAAAAAACCGCCAAAATATATACAAAACAGACTTTTTATTTTATTTTGTAACATAAATTAGGCAGTTAGTTTTCTCGTCTGAATTGTTTTACATGGTCATTTCGGGGCATTTATAGCAGAATATGCGGTATGGGCTTTGCTCATTGTCGAAGGCCATACAGTGACCTATAGTTGTTTATTTCTGTGTCAATTTGGTATCTTGTGCTCTGTACTTTAAACGGCAATTTCACATGAGTGGAACGTTTGAAACTTTTTTTGCGGAACAACGTCAAAAATCGACGTTTTATTAGGAACGTCGTGTAACGCTAAATGAAACGAATACCGTGCGTAACGTCTTTGCTATTGATTTGTAAATTTTATAATAAAAAAATAAACAAAAGTTGTGCACATTCACAACGCTCCAGTCTTATTTTTATCAGTTAACTGCATAACTTCAAATTAAAAGAGGGACGAAAGATACCAAAGGGACAGTCAAACTCGTAAATCTAAAACAAACTGACAACGCCATGGCTAAAAATGAAAAAGACAAACAGAAAAACAATAGTACACACGACACGACATAGAAACCTAAAGAATAAACAACACGAACCCCACCAACAACTAGGGGTGATCTCATGTGCTCCGGAAGGGTAAGCAGGTCCTGCTCCACATGTGGCACCCGTCGTGTTGCTTATGTGATTACAAATCCGGTAAATAGTCTAATTCGGTAGGTCACATTCATGAAAGGGAAGGGGATTGTAGTTACGACGTAAGGAACATATCCGATATCATTTGTGAAACGATTATTCCATAACGGTCAACCAACTCGTGATGGCGTCCGTAAAATTTACGAAGGGATGATTTCAACTTCACCATTTGGAACTCTTGGTTTAATAGCTTCCTTGTGAGCAGTAACCCTCTATCAAGAAAATCATGATAGGAAATGCAAGCACGGGAATATCGTATTAATTGGGAGATATATACCCCGTATGCAGGTGCTGCTGGAATGTTGCTACTTAGAAATGGAAAGTTCACAATTGGAAAGCTGAAATCATCTCTTTTGTCGTAAAGTTTTGTTTTCAACCGACCCTCATTGTCTAGATGTAAGTCAAGATATGAAGCCGACTTAACTGTATCTGTAGTATCCTTTAACATGTCATTTAGATTAACCCCATGCAGCTAGGTACACAGCTTCATTCAATGAACATGATCAGAGATAAAAATATATGTTAATTCTGAATCAGATCTTTTCTTTACAATACAACATTTTTTAAAGTCAAATGGTCGTTCCCTAACTGCTAGAAAAGTTGTTCGAAAATTTGAATTCGGTTCTACGTAATGAACATCTAAATGACATATAGTTTACAAGTGTGAACAAATATTATGTACAGGTAGCTAAACAAGGTGTATAGATGTGAACAAATTTAATGTGAAACTAGTGTACATTACATTAAACCAAATGTAAACATGTTTACTGTACATAGCGTTTGGTGTGAACACGGTCTTAGTTTACAAGTCATCATCATTACAAATGTGTCTCTAACCAACACAAACAGTTTTAATATTGTCGAGCCTGCAACTTTTGTTGCAGAAAGCTCGACATAGGGATAGTGATCCGGCGGCGGCTACGGCGGCGGCAACGGCGGCGGCGTTAGCTCACTTCTTAAAAGCTTTATATTTTAGAAGGTGGAAGACCTGGATGCTTCATACTTTGTATATAGATGCTTCATGTTACGAAGTTTCCGTCAGTCACATGTCCAATGTCCTTGACCTCATTTTCATGGTTCAGTGACCACTTGAAAAAAAAGTTCAAATTTTTTGTAATGTTGAATTCTCTCTTATTATAAGTAATAGGATAACTATATTTGATGTGTGCGTACCTTGCAAGGTCCTCATGCCCGTCAGACAGTTTTCACTTGACCTCAACCTCATTTCATGGATCAGTGAACAAGGTTAAGTTTTGGTGGTCAAGTCCATATCTCAGATACTATAAGCAATAGGGCTAGTATATTCGGTGTATGGAAGGACTGTAAGGTGTACATGTCCAACTGGCAGGTGTCATCTGACCTTGACCTCATTTTCATGGTTCAGTGGTTATAGTTAAATTTTTGTGTTTTGGTCTGTTTTTCTCATACCATATGCAATAGGTCTACTATATTTGTTGTATGGAATGATTGTTAAGTGTACATGTCTAGCGGGCAGATGTCATGTGACCTTGACCTCATTTTCATGGTTCAGTGGTCAAAGTTAAGTTTTTGAGTTTTGGTCTTTTTATCTAATGTTATATGCCATAGGTCAACTATATTTGGTGTATGGAAATATTTTATGATCTTTATGTCAGTCGAGCAGGTTTTATTTAACCGTGACCTCATTTTCACGGTTCATTGCACAGTGTTAAGTTTTTGTGTTTTGGTCTATTTTTCTTAAACTATAAGTAATGTGTCAACTATATATGTTGTATAGAAGCATTGTTAGCTGTACCTGTCTGCCTGGCATGGTTCATCTGACCTGGACCTCTTTTTCAAGGTTCATTGGTCTTTGTTTAGTTATCTTGGTTAATGTAAAGTTTATGTGACAGTTGTAATAAAGCTTAGCTTTATACTTAAGACTATCAACATAATATCAATGATTAGTATAGAAGGCGAGACATTTCAGCGTGTGCACTCTTGTTTACTGTACACGCAGTTTTACAATTTGCTATTTGTTGACTGCAACTAAAGTCGCCAAAATCTAGACATAACAATCCTTCTTTGAGGAACGGATTTATATAAATTCTTATTGTTTCCAAATCCCTCTGTATTTCTCGTGTTTCTTTTGTATGATTGAAACTAGTGCACTTTTGAACCGTAAAATAAAATTATGTATAAAAAACTAATCCTTATCTACTGAGCCCCGCTAGGGACATGCAAAGAAAAAAATATATATTGTGCGCACAAAATAATATATTGTGCGCACAACTTTAATATACTGTGCGCACAAAATAATATATTGAGCGCACAACTTAAATATATATTGCGCACAACTTAAATATATTGTGCGCACAACTTAAACATAGTGTGCGCACAATATAATATACTGTGCGCACTAAAACAATATGGTGTGCTCCCAAAACTAGGAAAACAGTTTTCACTTGACCATGACCTCATTTTACGTGTTCGTGTTATGTGTTCGTGGTTTGAACAAAATCTCAGAAACCAAATGCAATAGATATAAGTTCTTCTATATTTAGTTGTATGGAACGTTTTTAATGTCTAAATGTCCACTTCACAGGTGTCATCGGACCTTGACATCATTTTCAGGGTCAAGTGGTCCGGCAAAGTAAAATGTTTGTCTTTTGGAGTATTTCTCGGATACTATAAGCATTTAGTTAGATATATATTTGGGGTATGGAATGTTTGTATGGTGAAATTGTCTATCTTGCAATTATATTAATCTGACCTTGATTTCATATTCATTGTTCATTGGTCCATGCATTATTTGATTCTTGTTTGGTATGTTTTGCAGATACTATAAGGAATAACTTAGCTATATTTGTTTTATGGAATGATTGTAATGTATATATATTTGGCTGATCGGTATCATCTGACCTTGACTTTGTTTTCATGGTTTATTGGTTAATGTTAAATATCTCAGAATTGGTCTATTTTTCAGATACGATGATAAAGGTATAGTTAAACTGTATTTAATGTACAAAATAATTATAAGGCGCGCAAATCATATAAGGTTTGTTTCTCAGATACATTTGGTTATTCAATACAGCAAGAAAAATCCCGCACCCAAATGCGTACTTCAGCTGGCCTATAAACAAAAATATGGACTAGTTCAGTGATAATGGACGTCATACTAAACTTTACAGTTGTTTCTCATTTCTCGTGTTTTATATAGATTAAACCGTTGGTTTTCCCGTTTGAAAGGTTTTAAACTAGTAATTTTAGGGACCCTTAGCTTGCTGTTCGTTGTGAGCCTAAGCTATGTGTTAAAGACCGTACCTTGACCTATAATGGTTTACTTTTATAAATTGTGACTTAGATGGAGAGTTGACTCATTTGCACTCATACCACCTCTTCCTTTATCTATCCAAAGTATATACAAGAAACTAAAATGAAAAAGCATACAAGACCAACAAAGGCCAGAGGCTCCTGGCCTTGGACAGGCACAAACATGTGGCGGAGTTAAACATGTTTTGTGAGATCTCAACCCTCCTTTTATACCTCTAGCCAATGCAGATAAAAAAAAACACACACACATACACACACACACAGCAATACCGACAGTAAAGAAGCCCGAGTCCGTTGTCAGAAAAGGTAACAAATGAAACTTAACAAAATGACAAGGATTCATAAAATAACAAGGACTACTAGCAGTTACTGACATGCCAGCTCCACACCTCAATTAAACTGATTGAAAGATTATGTTTTAATCATATGAATATCAAGCACAATCCTTTCCGTTAGGGGTAGAGTATCATACCATCATAAAAATATATGAGAAGAATATAACCCGTATTTGTATGAGCTATGATCAATCGGGCCACAAGGTTTTGAATAAATGATACCCCAAAACTGACCATATTTGGAAAAAAAATGAATCATAATTGTTTCGTTTGTTTTCAAAATATTCCACTGAGGAATTTCATTGTCTATTCCTAAATTATTTCGTAACATTTCAGTTTCATAATGAATACGAACAACATACTGTAAAATTTTATAATGGAATCGATCAAAAATAGATACTATAAGTGACCTCTTGTCCTCCCTTCTATTAATCAGAATGAAACTATAACTTGACCTGAAACATTTGTATACAACGCTAAAAAATTTAAATCATAATAAGCATACTGTTCTATGTCGGGAGCTTGTTATTCAGTGATTGTCGTTTATTGGTGTGGTTCATATCTGTTTATCGTTTTGTTATAGTCAATTTGGGCTTTTTATAGATTGCTGTTTGGTGTGAGCCAACGCTCCGTGATGAAGACCGTATTATAACCAATAATTGTTAACTTTTAATAAATTATGACTTGGATGGAGATCTGTCTCATTGGCACTCATATTGCATCTTCTGCTTTATATATGTACCCAGTTTTATCTTTATTTGATCACAACTTCGTGGTGAATTTCTTGACTGTCCCTTTGGTATCTTTCGTCCCTCTTTTAGACTGAACACATCGTCACATTTCAATAACGAACAGTACATTTTAGGTCAAAACCGTACTTAATCATGATCAAACATAGTCATCTTTAATAAAAAAAAAAAAAAAAAACCAACAACAAAACAACTTGTACGTGTATTCAGTTTTCATTGGATTTGACTTACTCTACACTTTTACAATGAATATTTTCGTGTATTCTAGGCCCATTTCAAAAGAAAACCTTGTCATTTCTCCATTCTGTCACTTTAAAAAGGAGACATTGAAGACCCGTACCATGTGTAAGGTCAAAGAATTTAACGCACACTATATTTAATTTGTGCGCACAATATATTTAAGTTGTGCGCACAATATATTTAAGTTATGCACACAATATATTATTTTGTGCGCACAATATAATTGTTTTTCTTTGCATGTCCCTAGCGGGCACCGTACTTATCTAGCATGTCTAGTGATGTCATCAACGTTTAGATTCATTTTTGGAGTTATTTTGTCTTTTTCAACGTCAGCATTTCTGTTAAACCTTCACAGAATTTATTTAACTGGCAGACATACATGTATCTTCTATACAATGCGGCGCAGGACAATTGCGCTATTTCATAAGAAATTTGAGCTTTTTTAATTAGACATTTGCGAGTTTTATAAAGGACAAATGTGCTTTTATAATATTTGCTTCTTATGACTTCCCCGTTCTATTTTAATTGGGCTTAGGTCCGGTAACTTTGACCTTAAAATAATTAAATTTAATTTATCAATTTTCATTATTGCTTATAATTGAATAAAATTGAGAATGGAAATGGTTAATGTGTCAAAGAGACAACAACCCGACCAGAGAGCAGACAACAGCAGAAGGTCACCAACAGGTCTTTTATGCAGCGAGAAATTTTCGCACCCGGAGGCGAAAGTCGTTTCCTATAGCTAAGACATTCGTGTTTAAAAGTAATTTTGTAGCACATCGATATAGTTGTATATAGCTAAAAAAAATGAAAAGTATACATTATAAAGACATAAAGAAAAACATAGTTATCAGGGTCAATTTTTGCTTGTGTCCTTTTATCTTTCTGTCCATCTGTCCCATTTTGGGTATGAGCTGTTCGGGGTAAATTATCTTACAGTTTGAATGCTAGGAAGTTATCACTTTGCTGGCTGTGAATATACATATATTGGAGGTGTCTTTGCGGTCAGGACTTAATTTAAATAATATTTCTTATGTGTGGGACACAGTTGACCTTTTTCATTTTTTGTGTATAAACTTGCATAAGATTGATTACTGGTTGCTTAACATCCTGTTGCAAATGTTTCATGCATATTCCGAACGAGAACAAATTAACAATAAATTCTATAGGAAGGTCTTGTAATATATAAAATTGAGAATAGAAATGGGGAATGTGTCAAAGAGACAACAACCCGACCATGGAACCGACAACAGCAGAAGGTCACATATAGGTCTTCAATGCAGCGAGAAACTCCCGCACAGTGGCGGATCCAGAACTTTTCATAAAAGGGGAGTGGGCGCTGACTGACCTAAAAAGGGGGGCTCCAGCCATGCTTCAGTGATTTCCTATATAATCAACCAAATTTTCCCCATGAAAGGGGGGCCCGTGCCACCTGACCCCAACCCCCTCTGGATCCGTCTATGGCGCACCCGGAGGCGTCATTCAACTATTTCTATATAGCTAATATAAGATACTTAAGTTGATTAACCATTCCAGACCCTTTTGTTTTCCATATAATTAATATTACCAATCATATTGTCATAATATTGTTGTAAAATGATGCCCTTTATAGGTTCTTGGTTAGATTAATAAAATTCTTATCTTATCTTATTACCATAATTGAAAAACTGATCAACACCTAGATAGATTGAATGTTGATTGTTGCTATTTTTAGACACTATATACATGTACAACACTATATACATGTATATATGTTACAGTGAATTTGTATAATCAGGGATTATGTAGAATCCCTGATTTTTCAGGGAATATGTAGAATCACTAAAATCATTAGTAATTATATATAATCCCTGAAAATGACCAGTGATTTTACATAATCCCTGAACATTTTAATAATAAAACTACAAATTCACTAATATAATTTCATGGATTATGAATAATTTAAGGATCTTTTGTTTGATAAAAAAAATATAGACAAATTACCATTTTACCCTCGTATTCCTTGCCAGATGAAATAATTTTGCTTTTAAACACAGGGGTTTCAAATAAAGTTGAAGACTTCAAAATTAATAATATCAAGATTCCCATTATAGCGATAACTTTACATGTACTGTTTAATTATTTTAAAAAGCCAGCGTCACATGTATAGTCATGTCCTATTTGTAAAACTATAGGAACATGTTATTTGTGGTACATGTAAAACAAATGGTGAAGGTCTTTATGGAACATCTTAATTTTATATTTTTTTTCAAATGAACAAGAAATTCAAACAGAGAACTGTGAACTTACGCGTCAAAATGTAAAGAAAAACTAAGGATTGACAATTAGAACAAAATATTAGAGGAAGCTGGCATTTGGTGTAATATTCTCATAGCAATACCACAGGATAATCAAAGCGCGAAAGCGCTGTAAAGGCAGTTAATTACAGGTTGTGTGTATTTCTAGTCCAGTTATATCATTATCTTCCATAGAACAGAGGTGGTTTGTGGAATTTAAGATTTAGTTCTTTTGTACCTAGTTCACCTATATCTATAGTCTACTGTTTACAGTATATTTTCTGTGCCTCGCCATGAAATGCATTTTTAGCCATGGCCTTATCAGTTTGCTTTAAATTTATGAGTTTGACTGTCCCTTTGGTGTCTTTCGTCCCTCTTCTTTAGACATATAAGAACTTTTCCTTTTCAATATAAATAGACTATTTTTAATTATTGATTGTATACGCATATTCTATGACTCCCATAAAAATAGTTCACAAAGATTGACTTGTCTTTGTACTGTGTGTATAGCAAGAACATCAAGTAACATAATGGTAAATGTACATAGTAACACATCAACTTTTTTGATGACCATACCTGCCAACTGTTAGTATTTGCAGAGTATTTCCCCCATCGAGCTCGAGGCTCCCAAATGGAAATTTTGTAAGAGCAATTTTGTTGACTATTTTAAAGAAAACAATTAATTCAACAATGGCAATGAGCTTGTTTATGCACGAAGAAGCCAAAAACCACATTAGAATATATTTGAAGGGAATCCATGACAAATCGCCCCATTAGCAAATAGCCCCACTTTTTCAATAACTCGCCCCACTTTAAAAAAAAACTGCCCCAACCTGGATAACCAAATCGCCCCACTTGTGAAATGTGTTATATCCCTTAATATTACTCCTGCTAACTTGCCCCACCTAATAGAAAACGATAATATCTAAATAAATATATTATTAACCAGGAAGAATTTACTAATGCCAACTCGCCCCACTCATGTAAAAAGATGTTATCCCGTTGTATATAAGTTAAATTCCGTTAATATTACTCCTGCTAACTGGTCCCACCTAATGGAAATCGGTGAAATCTAGAAATCTAGATAAATATATTATTAACCAGGATGAATTTAGTCATGCCAACTCTCCCCACTTATGGCAAAAGATGTTATCCCGTTGAATATAAGTTAAATTCCTTATATTGCATTATGATACAATTAACAGGTTTCTGGTTTCTTTTCAATTGTTATGCAAATAACTAAGCTTCAAAACTTAGTTATTCTTCAACAATACATTTTTTTTTTAGAATTATAATTTCAGTATATCAATAATAGTAATTAAATAAATTTTCTGTTTGTTTGTATTCTGTGTAGATTAGTTTTCATTAAAGTGGTGCGAGTTTTTATTTTTAATCATATATTAATCTAAATGTTACCGTTTTTTTATAAGTAGGGCGGGTTGGCAGGAGTAATATTTAACATGATTTAACCAATTTCACATGTGGGGCGATTTGATAAATCAGTTTGTGGCGGTTTTTTTAAAAGTGGGCGATTAGCCAGTGGGGCGACTTGTCCTGCTTCCATTTGAAGGCCCCCTTGAAGGTTTTGTATGACTATATGAACCATCTTTCACGTAAAACCCCCATGTGCATTTTGAAAAGTTGGCAGATATGTTTCTAACTCCAGGCAAAATCTACCGGTATAAATGAAAAAGAAGTTTTCAATTAAGGCTCTGTGGCCATAACAGCTGTCTCATTAGCATTTTAACCACTTCCCATATTTGCAATTAAAACAATAGAAGAAAATTATTCAACGCAAAAAACAAAACTTACTTGTAAATATGAATTCTCTTTACGGTATGCGTTTTTCTCATTGTTTGAGATTGTACAGTAGTACCTGTAACTGCTTATACCTATTTCTTATTCACTTTTGCTTGATAAACTTACTAAATATCATGTATATACATTGTACCACATCTCCTTATTTTTATATGCATTCCAATAACATGAACAATTGTAATTCAATTCTATATACCAAAGCAAAATGAACTGCACCACTTTCATTCACTAGTATGCATCTTTTGGCAAAATACAAGTTCTTAAATGACACAAGATATATTTATTGATAAAAAAATAAAATTTAGTATACAACTCTTTAACGGGTATAAAAAAAAAGCACAGCTGTGTCATAACTTGTGAAATCTGTGCTGAAAACATAGACATTGATGGTATTTGAGTAATTCCATATGTGAAGCTCAACATTAGCTCGTCAGTTGGTGGTGGACAGTTATAGTTCCTTTCTGCAGGCTAGGATGAATGACTTTTCAGGAAAACCAATTTCACAAATCAAAACTTTCCTCTAGATTTCTCCTACAATATTCATCCAGTTTAGTTCTTTTGGTTTAATTGGACACCGTCCTGATTTTTAATTTTGCAAACCATGCAGTCTCTTGCTTGCAAATGGTGCATGAAAATAGGATGGGTATGGCAGTAGACAAGTCTCTTTAAAGTGGGTTTGTGCCCTGAAAAAAAGTTTTATAACTTAAGTTTTTTTGAAACTTGTGCAACACACATACCTAAATAACTATAACATAGAAGAGAGCATCATTCGTGTCAATGTTTTGTTCCTGTTTACATTGTCATTGATATTTTTTCAGAAAGCCTGAGGCATAGCTCATGAATTCCTGTCATTACATCCTAAATTAACATAATTACTGCTAGAATAATTATCCGTATGATATACGTACACTATCATTGTACAGCCCAAGTCTTCAGTATATATAATTGTTGCATTTATTCACTCCTGTGTTCAGTCGTTCAAAAATATTTAAACATCAACAAATGAACTTTAATAAGGACAAGAAAACACTAGAAAAGATACGTACATACAACCCGTGTTTAAGTGTATTTGAAAGAGAAATATATCTGGTTAAACGATGTATAAAGGAGGAAAAAATTGTAGATATTGCATTACGATGCTTTCTACCTAATAGCACGTGGATATGTTTACATATTTAGACTTGACCCAGTATGACCCGTACCTTGTAGGTCACCGCCGTCGTTTAAACACTAGACTACAGTCGTGTATAAGACAATAAAATGCTTAAGCCTGTACTATTTGTGTGAAGTAAATGTGTTTTTTCTGTACATTTAAATTGTTTTACCTGATAGCAAGGACGTATATCTATCCGTTTCCTTCTCAATTCACTTTGTCAATTTCTTCAAAACATACGTATTACTGCGCCCGGAAGTGAAAAAAATATTAGAAATCCTCGTAAAATAATGCTATTTTCAATTTTGTGGAATCCATTTTGTTATATTTATTATATAAAGATAAAAAAAGTTACGATTAATTATGAATTTGCATATCATTATACGGAACGTTTATGGACTATTTTTCCATAGCTGTAAGTCGGTCATTTTGGCGGGAAATCATGTACACATACACACGTAGATTGGCTGGTACCTGATCGTAATGTTACACATCAGATATATCAAATAGCTAATACCCGGAACGTAGTACCGGGAACCAGGATAATACGTAGACAACATACATAACTAATACTGAAATTGAAAACGCTTTACGGTTTCTCGTTTATAAACCGAATTCCGCTTTGAATTATAGAAGATGCAATATTAATCATGTTCAGTCGACTTTTCATTGTTATATCAACGTCTGAACTAATTAAAAAATCTTTAGATGTCAGATAACACTCGTAATTACACCTTATGTAAGAATCCGGGGTTTTGATTGGTTAATAGCCAGTGTATTTTTCACCAATTTACTGTTATCAAATGAATATCGTTCATTTTTAACGCCGCCGGGGTATTTGCTAAAAGGATATGCCTTTTTTACCCTCTCTGCCGTGGTATTTTGAACAGATATATCATGTTAAGGAGGGGTATTTGCGAAAAATACCAGTCGAGAGAATGTTAAATTTCACGAGCCGTAAGGCGAGGGAAATTCATTCTCAAGACTGGTATTTTTCGCAAATATCCCTCAATAACATGATATATCTGTTTAATTACACCGAATGTTAATGTACTAAAACGCATTGATGATCGTGACGTTACAAGCGTCCAGTCGGATAGAGTATTTTTTGGCAAATACCACGGCAGAGAGGGTAAAAAAGGCATATCCTTTTAGCAAATACAAAATTGACCCGACCTCTTTCCACACGGAATACAAATAATGATAGTTTGTAGTCAGGTTGACTGCTTATAATGCAAAATACACATTAATTGATTGATTGATTGTTGGTTGCTTAACGTCCAGTGGCAAATATTTCATGCATATTCAGGACGAGAACAAGTTAACAATATTAATAACAAGTTCTATAAAACGAACAATATACACTGATCGTTTCTTTAGTCCCCAATGTAAATGAAAGAAACAAAAACCATATCATACCATAAAAAGAAGAGGAGAAATTCGAACATTTCTGGATCTATTTCTGGCCAAAAGACCCCTGCATAGATTGCGTATGAAAATATGAACCTCATGACTTGAAAGTCAGGCCTTAAAGCACTGCCTTTAAAAACGGAAAGGGAATCCCAAAAAATATAATGGTAATTGTTCACAAAAAGTCTGAAAAAATATATTGCTGGCCTAAAAGAAGTGGTATCTTGCTCGAACCAGTTCGAGGTCGCTAATTCCTTTTTTGGGGGGTACCTACAGATCTTTTACTGAACACTTTATTTCTCTTAGGTGGGTCATACAATCTGATTCGATATGTGAAGGAAACGTTTTCTAAAATGTGGATATTGTGGTAAAACCAGATGTGAAGCATATTATTTTGATATATTGTGTTTAACATATTAATGTATTGTGTTTAACATTTTAATATATTCAATTAAAAAGGGTTATCATTTTGATATTTTGTGCTTAACATTTTACAATTCATGTTTACAGTGTAATGCTGTTTTAATATGATTTTATAGTATAGATTATATGACTTTTATTCATTTTCTTTATAAATAAAACTATTTCAATATTTCAGTTATTATGTATAATCCCTGACGTCTTTTCTAGTGATTATACATACTCCCTGACAATTTTAGTGATTATATATAATACCTAAACTGGCCAGTGGTTCTACATAATCCCTGAAAATTTCAGGGATTCTACATAATCACTGATTATACAAATTCACTGTAACATATATATATATACACATTAAAAAATACACAGATAAAATTGAGAATTGAAATCGGGAATGTGTCAAAGAGACAACCCGGCCAAAGAACAGGAAACAGCCGAAAGCAACCAATGGGTCTTCGTCGCAGCGATAAAATCTTGCTTCCAGGAGGCGGGTTTCAGATGGCCCCTTAACAAAAATGTGTACTAGTTTCTTCAAAATGGAGGTCACATTAAACTCAAAAACATATAAATGAACTAAAATTTAAATAAAAACATAACTTTGGACAGGCGCAAGCATGCATTAAAGATTGCATATTTGGTATAAATATTGATTCACTCATAGGGTCATTGCATCGGAAATAAACAAATTTATTCTAAAACCAGTTGTTGGCATGATACGGGTTATGTTCTTCTCGTATATTTTATGATGGTATGATACTAAACCCCTAACGGAAGAGATTGTGCTTGATTCCGCTATGATGAAGACATAATCTTTCAATCAGTTTAAAGAAGTCTGAAGCTGGCATATTATTAATTGCTAGTAGTCCTTTGTTAATTTATGTGTCAATGTCATTTTGCTTAGTTTCTTTTGTTACCTATTCTGATATCGGACTCTTGGTTTTACTGTGCTTATTGTTGTGTGTGGTGTTTATTGCTAGAGGTATAGGGGAGGGTTGAGATCTCACAAAACATGTAAGGTATCTGATAAACTAATGATATTTCTTATAGATGAAAGATAGGCAAAAAATACCAATGTGACATTCAGGCAAACAATACCAAAGGGACATACAAACTCATAAGTCGAAAATAAACTGACAACGCCATGATTAAAAAAGAAAAAGACGAACAAACAACAGTACACAAAACACAACAAAAAAAAACCTAAAGACTGAACAACACGAAACCCACCATAAACGGGGGTGATCTCAGGTGCTCCGAAAGGGCTAGCAGATACTGCTCCACATGTGGCACCCGTCTTGTTGCTTATGTTAGTACAAACCTGGTAATAAGTCTTATGCGGTATGTCACATTTGGGAAAAGGGGACGGGATTGTAGTTGCGACATTTCGAACATATCCCTTACCAGCTGTGAAACGGATATTCCATAACGGTCAACCAACTTGTGATAAAGGACGACATCTAATAAACTAATATTGTATCTTATGGATATACTAAAATAACTTATAGATAAAACAGGATATCTATGGTGGAGATTTGTTTCCCTCAGTGTGTAAACATAACCTAAATAATCATTGTAATATAGATATAGGAAGATGTGGTGTGAGTGCCAATGAGACAACTATCCATACAAATAACAATTTAAAAAAGTAAACCATTATAGGTCAATGTACGGCCTTCAACACGGAGCCTTGGCTCACACCGAACAACAAGCTAAAAAGGGCC
>CM034354.1:13327104-13375471 GCA_019925275.1 Mytilus edulis | reverse complement strand
GATTACAACTGCATTAAGATAGAATAATTGCATGCAGAAAGTTATTTCTTTTGTCATATAGATATCAGTTAGTCAATTTAATAAAATTAAACATTTTTTAATTACTTTATTGCAGAATCTACAAAATAGAGCTAAGGTCCTTTAAGCCAAGAAACTGCTAGTGTCTGAAGAGGACAATTTAAGACAGGACATGAAAATTGATTTAATGTCAAGTTGGAACAGTGATTCTGTAAATAAACTCGCCTGATCACAAGACCTCAGATTTGACTGAATCTTACATGGATAGACCAAAGTCATTTACTAGACTGTAAATACTAGAGGCAGCTGAAAGCACAAGGCACAAAGCTGAGGTCCAAGTAAATCAGAGAGGCCTTGTCACAAGAAATGTACAGAACTTGCATGGTTTTTTTCCTTAAGGGTATATGACAAAATATTGAGATATATGTCAATGAAAATTACTTTGAATTTAAAAAAGGGCCAATTCAATGGTACACTTTTGGAATTTGCAAGAACAAAAATACCTTCATGTTTACTTTTGAATTATAGTTGACAATCTTCACTTTAAGGGGAACCTCTGAAAATAAGTCCAATGGAGGGGTTTGGTTTATTGAATTCAATTATTTTTTAAAGAAAAACAGATGAAATATTGCTCTTTAATTTCAACATTTGCATTTTGCTATTAAAATTATTTACAAGTGCAGCATATCCATGACATCAGATTATGTTATTGTGTTTGGTTAAGCTACATATTTCTTTTTACTTAAACTTTCTGTTGACTTTACTAGTTAATAAAATGCTGAATAATAATTTGAGTGTGGCTCATTCGAGTGTCTAGTATTTCCTGTCAATTTTTTTGATGATTTTACCATATTATTTATAATCCCTTGGTCAAAGGGATATAACTTATTGTATTTTCACATTAAAATGCTGAATAATAATTTGAGTGTGGCTCATTCCAGTGTCTAGTATTTGCTGTCAATTTTTTTGATGATTTTACCATATTATTTATAATCGCTTGGTCAAAGGGAGATAACTTTTTGTATTTTCACATTAAAATGCTGAATAATAATTTGAGTGTGGCTCATTCCAGTGTCTAGTATTGCCTGTCATTTTTTTTGATGATTTTACCATATTATTTATAATCGCTTGCTCAAAGGGAGATAACTTATTGTATTTTCACAATAAAATGCTGAATAATAATTTGAGTGGCTCATTCCAGTGTCTAGTATTTGCTGTCAATTTTTTTGATGATTTTACCATATTATTTATAATCGCTTGCTCAAAGGGAGATAACTTATTGTATTTTCACAATAAAATGCTGAATTATAATTTGAGTGTGGCTCATTCCAGTGTCTAGTATTTGCTGTCAATTTTTTTGATGATTTTACCATATTATTTATAATCGCTTGGTCAAAGGGAGATAACTTATTGTATTTTCACATTAAAATGCTGAATAATAATTTGAGTGGCTCATTCCAGTGTCTAGTATTTGCTGTCAATTTTTTTGATGATTTTACCATATTATTTATAATCGCTTGCTCAAAGGGAGATAACTTATTGTATTTTCACAATAAAATGCTGAATTATAATTTGAGTGTGGCTCATTCCAGTGTCTAGTATTTGCTGTCAATTTTTTTGATGATTTTACCATATTATTTATAATCGCTTGCTCAAAGGGAGATAACTTATTGTATTTTCACAATAAAATGCTGAATAATAATTTGAGTGGCTCATTCCAGTGTCTAGTATTTGCTGTCAATTTTTTTGATGATTTTACCATATTATTTATAATCGCTTGGTCAAAGGGAGATAACTTATTGTATTTTCACATTAAAATGCTGAATAATAATTTGAGTGTGGCTCATTCGAGTGTCTAGTATTTCCTGTCAATTTTTTTGATGATTTTACCATATTATTTATAATCGCTTGCTCAAAGGGAGATAACTTATTGTATTTTCACAATAAAATGCTGAATAATAATTTGAGTGGCTCATTCCAGTGTCTAGTATTTGCTGTCAATTTTTTTGATGATTTTACCATATTATTTATAATCGCTTGGTCAAAGGGAGATAACTTATTGTGTTTTCACATTAAAATGCTGAATAATAATTTGAGTGGCTCATTCCAGTGTCTAGTATTTGCTGTCAATTTTTTTGATGATTTTACCATATTATTTATAATCGCTTGCTCAAAGGGAGATAACTTATTGTATTTTCACATTAAAATGCTGAATAATAATTTGAGTGTGGCTCATTCCAGTGTCTAGTATTTGCTGTCAATTTTTTGGATGATTTTACCATATTATTTATAATCGCTTGCTCAAAGGGAGATAACTTATTGTATTTTCACAATAAAATGCTGAATTATAATTTGAGTGTGGCTCATTCCAGTGTCTAGTATTTGCTGTCAATTTTTTGGATGATTTTACCATATTATTTATAATCGCTTGGTCAAAGGGAGATAACTTTTTGTATTTTCACATTAAATCATCTGCGAAGAGGATTATGTAAAATGTGAATTGTTGAAAACTAATTTTATGGTTCAATAAAATCAAAATAAGTTACTGCCATTCATTATAAATAAATTTCTATCAAAAATAAGGCTCAAAGAACTTTTTATATTACTAATATTAACAATAACAATGTACACACATGTTGACGTGTTAATACACAACGTCAGAGTGGGTGTGTCACCATAAAATGTAAACATTGAAAATAAAACTGATACTTTTAACTAATTAGGAGACAGTTAATACACCAAATATATTTTTAAACCTATAAACTTATTATTTTCTTCAAATTTTAAGGTGCCTATGTTTGCTATTTGTTATAACCCTATTGTTATGATTCTTAAACCATCTATACAAGTAAGCATGTTGATTTGTCACTTACCATTATTTTATTGATTAGTTTGAATTTGATGAGGTTCTTCGATGTAGAACTGGACTTATTTAAACAAAAAATGTTTTGTTTATTTGTTTGATAGTAAAATTGTATAACAAACATTTGACATTTTATTTAATTTATCATCAAAACAACTATTTTGTCAGTATCTGAATAAAATTAATTTGTTAGATAATTTGTTTCTTTTATTTAAGTATATACAAAGGGAGATAATTCAAAATTGTTTTCATTATTCTGACCTGATGAGAAGTCATGAAAATAACTATGCCCAAGACAGGATGACAATAAGAAAATGCTGGAAATTGTTGTGTATGGTTATGCTTTGTCCAAAAGTTTTTGTTATCTCCTGTATTATTTATTGCTGCAATTGTCAAAATCCAAATCACACATAGAGATAGCCTTGTCCTATAGTTTATATCTGGTGTTTGTGCTTTTTGTATGTCTTAGATTCTAATCCTTCAAGTTCTTATACACATTCAGATGCAGTGCCATTCTTTACATAAAGGTAAAAGCATACTTACAAAGTGGTATTGAGCTTTGCAAATGAATAACAGTCTTCAATGTTACTGACAAATTATACGTTTGCACATTGCCATATGAAACCACAAATATTATTCTACTGTAAATATACAGATCAGCAATCCAAGCCTTTTAAGTCTTATACTTTGTAAATATGGATCAGAAAAGTTGGATAATCAATTTTATTTGTTCAGTAGCTACAAAGTTATAATCATTGACACTTCCTGTTTTTCTTAATATTCGTTATTTATTTAATTAGATATTTCTAAACCAGATATTTGGGTTAAAGTAAAAATAAATCCCCTACATCCCTTTTCCAAAAAAAAAAGCAGAGGGACAAATTCTTCTTTTTCTTAATTTTTCATTTACACTATTGTTTTGTAAGTACATCAGTTATACAGGATTATATTGACTTTAAATTGCATTAAACTTGATGCAAGTTCTAATTTAAATAAGTCATAAACAAGAAATTTATTTGAATTTACATGAAATTAAATTACATAATTATTCAAATTTAGTTCATATTTAAATTTGAAATTTATTCAAATTTAATTTACGTTCAATGATCTTTAAATCTGAAATTTATTCAAATTTAAATTATATTAAAACTTCTTTAAATTTGAAATTTATTGAAATTTAATTTATATTAAAAATTCTGTAAATCTGAAATTTAATCAAATTTAATTTATATAAAAAATTCTTTAAATTACAAATTTATTCAAATTTAGTCTATAATTAAATTTTTTAAATTTTAAATTTATTTAGATTTAAAAATACCTTTAAACTAGGTTGAAATTTGGGAATTTATTTGCAATATTAAATTTAGTTTAAATCTATAATAAATTAGAAATTTTCCAGCGAAGTAAATGCATAATATTTTTTGTAATTTGAAATTTAATATGCATAATATATGCATTTAATTTTATATTAAATGCATCATTTCATGCAGTGATAGTTACAATACATGTGTCGGATCGGCAATTATAGAACATTTTCTGTTATATCCGTATTTTGCGTGGAATTCTCGCCGCGTTGAAGACCCAATTGCCTTCGTCTATCGTCTGCTTGTTTTCGAGTCGTTGTCTCTTTTACTTATTCTCAATAGCTGCAAATGTTAAATAACACCAAGATTAAAAGCACCAACAGCTAGTGTATAGTTCGGTTGGTATAGGCGGATCCAGTGGGAAGGGGGGGGGGGGGCGTGTCCCCCTCTCGTGGGATTTTTTTTAGTGATTATATACTATATAGGGAATCACTGACTTGAAAGACCCCAACCCACCTTAGGTCAGTCAGCACCCTGTCATGTATTTGTTAAAAGAAAAAAAATATATTGCCATTCACTCTAAAAACGAAGCTAAATACTTAAACCCTCTTTTAAGAAAAGTTATATTGTTTCATTTTTACAATTTATTTTCAATAGCTTAAGATTAAAAGCGCCGACAGCAAGTGTTTAGCTCGGTTGGTATAGGCGGATCCAGTTGGGGGGGGGGGGGGGGGGTCCCCCTTTCGTGGGATTTTTTTATTGATTATATACTATAAAAGGATTCACTGACTTGAGAGACCTCCCACTTTAGGTCAGGCAGCACCATGTCCTGTATTTGTTAAAAAATATATAAAAATATATATATATATATATTGCCATTCACTCTAAAAACGAAGCTGAATACGTAAATCATCTTTTAAGAAAAGTAATATTGTTTCATTTTTACAATTTATTCTCAATAGCTGCAAATGTTAAATAGCACCAAGATTAAAATCGCCAACAGCTAGTGTATAGCTCGGTTGGTATAGGCGGATCCATTTTTTTTTGGGGGGGGAGGGGGGCGGGCCCGGGTCCGGGTCCCCCGTTTGTGGGATATTTTTTATTGATTATATACCATAAAGGGAATAACTGACTGGAGATACCCCTCACTTTAGTTCAGGCAGCATGCACCCTGTCATGTATTTGTTTAAAAAAAATATATATATTGCCATTCACTCTAAAAAAAAGAAGCTGAATACGTAAATCCTCTTTTAAGAAAAGTAACATTGTTTCATTTTTACAATTTATTTTCAATACTGCAACCAAGATTAAAAGCGCCAACAGCTAGTGTATAGCTCGGTTGGTATATTTAATAGAAAGATATTTGTAAATATGGTAAATAAACTCATCATAAATACCAGGATTGAAATTTTACATTCACGACAGACGGGTATTTCGTCTACAAAAGACTCATCATTGACGCTCGACTAAAAAATGTTAATAAGGCCAAATGAAACTGACCATTTAACTTAAAAAATGGCGAAGTGCAAGCATTTTTTTAGTTTTTAAACGCTATCCTCTTGACCACATAATGTGTTTTCATCAAAATTGGAAATGATAATATTTTATAAAGAAAAATCTTTACCTACGTCGCATTATATATACTAGTATACTAACATATTGTGTTGTAAAATGATGCCCTTTATGGGTTCTTGATTAGATTAATAAAAAATTCTATACTATTAACAAATTCAAAATATACTGCTTTACAAAAAAGGTAAAACAACAGATACATTCAAGTCAAATCTATCTTAATTTCTGTCAAGTTTTTCCATTTTCAAGTAAAGAAAATCACGCATTATGGTTCCATTTACTTCCTGTAATAATTAGATCACTTGCATACTTGTAACACACACACAGACAATATGTATTGTTTATTTGTTGAAATATATTAAAATATGCGCTGCTGAACTTATATTAGTCAGTATAGTATATAGACGTGTATACCAAAGACAAATTTATACATTGTTTAATTTCCTGTAGTGTTTGATAATGACCCAGTGACCTACAACTTTTATAATAAATAAACCACATAGACAACGCTTCTGAATCAGTATAAAAAGTATGAATTATTTGTTAAACTAGTGTAAAATGTGGTGTGAAATAATTGGTAAAGGCAACGATATCCGGCTAATTAAATTGACCCGATGAGCTGACATGATGTTGAATTTATTTTGGAAATAAATATTACAGTTAATTTAACCTTACAATTTTTCATTATGTTTGTTTAGTCTATGTATTTGCCATAATCAAAATTGTTTTTTGTTTGTTATGCAAATAAAGAATCATTATGTTGAATATTTTAATGAGAGAACCTTAAATAATCCATTATTTTCATTTTTGTTCTTAACTGAAAAAAATGGTAATACTAAATCCATTATAGCACAACCAAGTAAAAAAGTGTCCTTTAGTTTATACTTAAATCATAGATGAGATCATAGAACATTTCTAATCCGACAAAATGAAGATTAATAAAAAAATTCGTTTATTTGAAAAAAGGGGGGGGGGGCTTTGATAACTGTTACCCTAGCTTGCCCTACAACATAATACCCCCCCCCCCCCCCCCCCCCCCAAAGAATATAGATTTCGTATTCATATACATGTAAGTCTGAAAATCAAACCCAATAGAGTTAGAATTAGATTTTTAGGCTGACAAATATTTTCTGTCAATTTACATTTGCACAAGTATGTCTACATGTTCACCAGTTTTTCAATCATCCACTAGTCTGTTTTTACTTTCACAAGTCTTTCTTATAGACCCCTAGTCTGTCCATATGATTTTCAACAGTCTGGCTATGTCCACAAGTCACTACGTTTTAACCGCGGTCTCTATGTGTCCGTCAGTCTGTCTCCGTGTTTACAAGTCGATATACATGTTTACCCGCCAGATTACGTTTCTAACAGTTTGCCTTCATGTCCTACGTACACGTCCACCAGTCTGCTTATATATATATATATATATACCAGTCTGGCTACAAGTCTACAAGAATATTATTTGCATCATTGACTAAGTCTGTCTGGATATGTCGTCTGGCGGATTTGCTTGTCTCTCACATTCTGAAGATGATGATATTCCTCGTAGTGAAATCGTTAATACAATGTACCAGTACTTAAGTCTATCAGTGTCCATCTCCATGCAAGACTCGGGTCTGATGAAGGTTCTAAAACAATTAAAGATTCGTCTATACAGTCCTTCTGAAAGTCTTCTCGGTCAGATGCAAAAGAATGCCCGGTTAGCGCCTCTGGATTAGCCCGGGGCATGTGGAGGATCAGAAGATATCGACACACCAAATTCAGTTATTCGACGAAAAATTTCAACACCTATCTCATTTAACACCAACATTACACAATAATGTCAACATGGAGTCAGTAACTGAGGTAACATTAAGTTAATTTAGAAGTCAATATCTTGTATATTTCTGTATACAGTTTATAATGCATATATCACTGTCATGAATCAAGGATGTGTATAGTAATAAGGGTCTTACTATCATCGGAACTTTGTTTTTTTTTGGTAACACGCCATTATTCCGACAGCCCATTAATCCGACAGCCTATTGGTCCGACAACCAATTAGTCTGACAACCCAATAGTCCGACAACACATTGCTCCGACAGCCCAATACTCCGACAACCTATAATTCCGACACTTATCAAGTCAAGTATCAGGATATCAGGGTAAAATAAAATGTGTCTGTCTGTATTATTACGTTTATATTTGTAATAACATATTTTAAGAAATAACTCCGTATATATAATACAAGGCTAAGGTAGTTCGTATACTTTCAATGTTAATTCTCAATTTGAAATCTGTATATAGAATAAAACAGAAAATAATATTTTATTTTCCAAATTAAAGGATCTATGTAAATCAACAACAAGCATTGATGGCGCGAGCTACTGATGATACCCTGCCCAAATATTTCGGTAGATAGAAAGTTTTTGAGTTGTGAATCTGAAAAAGCATTACACAGTATAACTGACTTATATGGGTCATTCTCAAATTTTGTCCAAATACTTGTGAACGAAAGACTCCAATAAAAATATACAATATAAACAAGTTTCATGTACTGTACTGTGAATGGTGACGCAAATAAGATTCAGAAACGGCAGTTAAATGTTTGTGGGTATGATTATAAGGAAAAAAATATTCTTCAATACCTCCAGATTGCTCTTATTTTGCATGTGATTTCGCCATTGAAAGCACTTACTGTAATGAATTCAACTTTCTTGTGAAGTAAAATGCAAAGTTTTTACTAGTTTTAGATCACAAATGTTTTTGTTAATTACAAATGTGAACATATATCTCAATAAGAATTACAAAAAAATGAAAAAATATTAAAAATCAAAGGTGCCATCTGCCATGTACTTGTTGTTACCAAATACAATTTAGAATGTGTAAGAGTTATGTACCTTACAACAACTCTTCTTTAATGATGGATCCCTGAAGACAACTTCCTTTGCAGACATCTTGTGACAAAAGCAGACGACAATTGTGTATAATACAAAGAAATTCAGTGTTTAGGTTTGTATTGACTTCACCATAAGTATTTTTTAGGTCCATGATGTTATTAAAAAAAGGTTGTCTTATAAATAAGCATAAACTAAAATGATAGACAAGTGAAATGCTTATGAAAATACGTTGCTCATGAGATTTTATTTTGTGACTGGGGAGCAGTAATTTTTCAATTAGTAATGTTTTCCCGTAAATATATCCTTGGTGTTACTGTCCATTATGTTACCTAAAAATAAGTAACATAATGGACAGAATCGGTTATGTGAAGGAACAAATGTTTAATTAAACCTATGAAAAAGATGATATAAAAGAATTTTATAACATTTTTCGATTTTATATAAAACCAAAACAGACGAGTGGAAGTCATGATATCTGTAAACAATACAAAACGTATGCACTATCATAAAATCAGTGAGAAAGTAACACCAGGGAAAATAATGGTAACACACTGGACACATAAACAACAATAAAGCGTCAAGAACGAAAAAAAATACATTTATAAATAAGAAATATATTGAGTAAATAGGTAACCTAAACTCATAATTAGTAACACATTTCTATACATGTTCGGTAGAATATAATACAACCACAAACATCAAAAAGAATAGTAACACCAGGGAAAAAAAAACAGATTAAAAAAATAATCTTTTTGTATGTTTATTGAATTCGAAATTTGATATGATTTTACGTTTTTCTCATGATGCATTTTGTAAATTATCATTTATTTTGCATCTTATCTATCTAAATTATTTTACAGAGCATCATGCCGTCGACGAACGCAGAAAAACAACGTCGTTATAGAGAAAAGAGAGACAGTGACCCCAACAGAAGAGCAGAATTCCTTGCAAGATGTAAATCAAAATATCAAAGTGACATAGGTGTTGGAAAGCGCAAACGCATCATTGAAATGACACCACGAGGACAAAGGAAGCAGAGAAAAGAATGGAGGAAAATAAAATCAAAACAAAGAAAAAGAAAGAAAAGTAATCACACTATTCTTACACCGCCTTCTTCACCACAACCAGCTCTAGAACAAATCCCTCCAGAACATCACAGTACACGCAGGAAGAAAAGATTGATGGCAAAGTGCTACAGGGACAATGACCAGCTAAAGTTGGAAATTGCAAAGCAAAAACGACTTGCTCATAGGCTTCAGATGCGCCTGTTAAGATTGAAACGGAAATCCTCTTTGAATACACCAACAGGTCAAGACACTCCAAGGTCAAAAGCCAGAAAACTTCTAAGACATTGGTCTACTGAAAAAGGTGAAGGATCCAGAGCTAAAAGGAGATTAATGAAAAATCAAGCAAAGAAAGCACTACAGTTCCAATACACATTAAATGCAGAACTAATGAATAAGTACAGATCAAAGAACAAAGGAAAGCAGGCACTATCACAGATTATACGGGGCAAGCTAATGAGAAAATACAAAATCATTACAGAAGCAGTTAATGAATTTAGATTTACAGCAGGCAGACAACGTCAAAAGAAAGGCTCACTAAGTAAAAGGTTGACAGACAGAGTCTGCTCATTCTATGAAAGAGATGACAGATGAAAGTAGAATCACACCAGGAATCAAGGATACGGTAACAAAGAATGGAATAAAGAAGCAAAGACGAGTTATGACCGAAAGTATTGAGATTATTCACGAAAGATTTATCCTTACAGATATAAAGATCAGTTATCCAACGTTCTGCAGAATGCGCCCATTTTGGGTTCAACCACCGAAGGATTCAGATAGAGAAACATGCGCATGCAAATACCACGAAAACATGCAATTTCTTGTCAATTCTCATCACGGTTTAAACTGTCTCCCATCGAAAAGACTACAAGAGATCGTTAAGATGTTTGCCTGTGACATTAACAAAATGGATTGCATGTACGGAAGATGTATGGAATGCAAAGATGTCATTCTTCAATCAGAAACTGATAGTACTATAAATACTGAATGGTTTCAGTAGTCCATCAGCTGGTAGGGCAAAATTTCAATTCTGTGTTACACCCCAGGGTACCGCAATTTTTTGGTATAAATTTCAAGAGTAATATATGATGAATATTTTAAGAGGTGTTAGACTTTTGAAAAAGTGTCCAAAAGGGGTTAAGAGGGGACTTGTTTAAGGGTATATCAAAAATTTTGTTTCGCACATATTTACAGATAAATGTAAAAATAACCAATAATTAAGTACTACTCTTTTTATTAAATGGAATAAATCATACCTTATTAAAACGCAGGCTAATTTACAAATAATTTTTAAATCGTAGAGGACCAAGAAAAAAGGGGGAGGATAATTTCCAAAATTCATGATTTTGAATGAAAAGAAGCAAAAGTACTAATTTTCTTGATGGTATATTTTTTATATTGAAACATAGAGCATAATGTAACTACAATGTAAAGGCTGTTGAAAAAAACCCATTTAAAAGTAAGAAACAAAAACATAGAATCAACGACAGACACAAACATAGGCAACTAGAAATGTACGATTCTGGCACAAATTTATACATCATATTCATGAAATTTAATAACTTACATATTAAAACACACAACACTGTCAGGGTTTATAGATCTATATCTTTTTATTTTATTTTTTCAACCGAATCACTACATTTTAAGGTCACGCAGAAGGTCAATCCATAGAATCATCATCAGTTTGGTCACCTGCATCTACCGAATTATCATTATCATCATTTCCATTATATTCGTCGTCATCGGTAGCAATATCAACGTTTTGATAATCCTTATATCTACAAGCTTTCGAGCATTTACATACAGGTATCTGTTCAGGATAAACTTTGTTGAACACACACCAGCTTTAAATTAACAGCACTTCAGAATTGTTAAAGCATCTAACGCTGGTGGTTGGTCTAGCCAATTGATACTGATCAAATTTTTTTTAAACAATCCAGCTGTAGTTGTTTAGCAATAGACCAGTGTTGTGTTTAAGAGCAGATTTCCAAATCTTCGTCTGAAAGTTAGCTTGTTTAATGTTCTTTAACATTGCATCTTTTGTAGATGACAATATATTTTGTTTTGGCTGCAACTCAAAACGTTCTAATCTTTATTTTAATTTCATCGATATTTTTAATTTCGTAGCCATATATAGAACACAAAAACCTCTCGAGTGTTTTGCCAACTCTTCGTCAACCTCTTCAAAGGTTTCACCACGATGGAATAGACCTTCCGAAAACACATAACGTGTCAAAAAGCCGAATACTTTGCTTTTTTTCCTTTACCAGACAAAACACTTACTGAATCACAACCTGTACTGCTGTGAAATCTTGGCAGTTTTCTACAAATATTCTCACCAATCTAACAATTGTAGAATTGATATGCAACTGGGAAAATAGTAAGCCAATACTTCCACATCAATGTCAGAAGGTTTTGTAAGAATGGAGTCGTAACTTTTGTCAGCTGCATATATTGAAAGAATTCAACAAGAGCAACTTTGTTTTCCCCAACTAACAAACATTTCGTCCATTCCCAAGAACACGATTGTGATGGTCTAGAACTTATCGTAATGATTTGCCCTCCCCAGGACCTGCTTTTAAAATTTTTTATGGATATTTTGGGATACTAATCAGTGACAAAATCAATGCGGGACCTCTTTTCGAAACTAAAAGGATGGTTTTTAAAATAACTATTGCCAAATAAAAAAAAGTACGTGGTATCCTAGTAATGGATTTGGTCAGCTTTGCAGTGTCTGAAACAATTTCATAACATCAGTTTTGTCTCGCTTCATTCAAGTTTTTTAAAGTTCTTTTTGTGTGGATGTTTCAGGGTTACCCATTCCTACCAAATCTCGAATTTTAAGGATATTGAAGCTCTTTCCACTGCTGGTGGACGTTTCGTCCCCGAGGGTATCACCAGCCCAGTAGTCAACAATCTGTGTTGACATGAATATATATCAATAATATGGTCATTTATATAAATTTCCTGTTTATAAAACTTTGATTTGTTCGAAAAACTAAGAATGTTCTTATCTCAGACAGAGACTACCTTTGCCGTATTTGGCACAACTTTTTGGAATTTTGGATTCTCAATGCTCTTCAACTTTGGACTTGTTTGGCTTTACAAATATTTTCATATGAGCGTCACTAATGAGTCTTATGTAGACAAAACGCGCGTCTGGCATACCAAATTATAATGTTGGTACCTTTGATAACAATTTTCATGTACATTTAACAACCAACGCTTAACAGAATCTTTATTTAAACTGAAAACAACAAAGCCAATTTATTTTGTATCTCTTAGAAACCTAAGAACGTAAAAAGTATGGCCAATTCTCATAACTGACTATTTGACGTTCATTCAAAGCGAGGTTTGTCGATTGAATGACTTAATAATCTTAAGTCAATCACTACATAGCTAAAACACAAAATGTAATCAAGCACACTTTTATTGAGTTCGATAGAGTGCACCTTTTCTGAACGCAAAACAAAATCACCTTAATTTGTACCTTTCAGTAATATTTTGTTACACATTCACTTTATAAAATAATTTGTCTCACCAAAACATCATAAATCTACATTTAAATGTGTGTTTTAAGTTGCAAATTGATAATGCTTATGTGTGAATGCATTGTACATGTTGTATACTGAATCAAAGACGGTAATTTGATGATTTCCGTAATTTAACGAGTATTTGCACGTACATATATTTTATCAAATATTTCATTTTTTAGACGATATATAAATACTGCAAATGATTGAAACATTGTATAATGATTAATTCTAAAGTTTAATTAACCAAAACGGGTCAATTTATAACGAATTTCTTTATGAAAGGAAAAAATATGCCTTAATTTTTACCAAAAAATCGGATTGTTTGTAATGTAAAAAAAACTTTTTTTTAAAACAAAAAATCTTCAGAGTAACATTAACTATGATAGTTTTGTATCTGTTTTAGTTGTTTACACCTATACTTTATTTTTTTTAGTCGCTTTATATCAACAAATTTAATTAGAAATTACTTAGTCGTGATTGCTAAATGAGGGGACCATTGAAAGGGACGTTTTAAAACCTCTTTTGGACACTTTTTTTTAGTCTAACACCTTGTATTTTATCAATAAGATAATGAAGTTGAATTCTATCAAAAAAAATCGCGGTACCCTGGGGTGTAACACAAACTCCTTAACTAGAGCACTTTTGAGAACTAGCTGATGGACTACAGTGGAAAACAAAGAAGGAAACCCGACTTATAAATAATCAAGAGAAAGAAGTCACACTAACAGTTAAGGAAAAGGTAACTGACAGTATATATTGTTTGATAGACACATTTTCGAGTGAAATGCAAAGATTCAAAGTCCACACCTTCAATATCACCAACCAATTCAATCACTACAGGAAAATGAAAGAAAACTTAAAAGAAAATGAAGTTTTAATACACATTGATTTTGCTGAGAACTTCCTTTGCAAGCTTTCAACAGAAATTCAAAGTATGCATTTCGGTGCATCCAAGCAACAAATCACTTTGCACACAGGTGTGTATTACACTAAATGAAGAACCCAAACGTTTTGCGGAGTTTCGGATTGCCTAGACCACAATCCAAGTGCTATCTGGGCATTTCTTGATCCGATTTTAGATAGAATTATAAATGAGAACAAAAATGTAGACACACTACATTTCTTCAGTGATGGCCCATGCAGCCAGTACCGTCAGAAAGGTAACTTTTTTCTGTTATCAAAGGAAATGTCAAAACGAGGATTACAGGCTACTTGGAATTTTCATGAGAGTGGACATGGGAAAGGGGTCCCTGATGGTGTTGGTGGCACACTAAAGAGAACAGCAAACGATTTAGTTTTACGTGGAAAGGACATCACAAGTGCAAAGTCTTTTGTGGAGAGAATTCAAGAGCAAGAATCCTTGGTGATGCTGTATGAAGTTGTAAAAGAACATATTGCAGAAAAAAACACATCTACTAGCATCTCAGAATCTAAAAGCTGTACCTGGAACATTCAAATTGCATCAGATAAGAACGTCAATATGTGGGGAAATTTGGTACAGAGATGTCAGCTGCACATGTGTTGAGAGTTGTTCGGAATATGGACATAATTGGAAAAAAGCAGTATTAATAGTAAATAGCAAACATGTCCAAGAAAAAGATAGAGAAGACAGCAATTTGAGAGGGCTAATTCCAGAAGAAAGTGGTTCGAAAAAGAGTGAAGAAGATAAAGAAGCTAAAACAAAATATAAAAAATCCTGTGATCATCAAGAACCTGATGAATATGTCCCTAAATATTCAGATTCTAGTACCAGAGAAGCATTCTTCTTAAAGACTTTAAATAATTTGGCAAGTTGTACAACTTTTACTGATGTACACAAAATGTGCACCAAGATACAGAACGAGATAGAAAGACAACAGTTCAACATAGATTACAACTATTTTCCATCTATTTTGAATACAGGCATCAGTGTTGATGAGGATTCTCTTCAAATATTTCCAAGGGATATTTCTCAGAAGGAATTACTTGAATTGACTCCTGTTAGGATTGGAGCGGATGGTAATTGTCTACCTTATACAGGCAGTGTATTTGCCTTTGGTGACCAGAAAAGAGCAGAAGAGATTCGGGTCAGAATGATTATTGAACAGACTATTTTCAAGGATTGCTACCTAGACCAAGATTACCTTAAACGGGGTACAGATAATTCATATACAAACAACGCTTTGTCAAAGACTTATGCCATATACTCAGATGAGTATATTCCAAATGAAAGACTATCTTTGCGAAAAGTGGAAATGGTATACCAAAAGGAAGTAATAAAAATTACAAAGAACAGGTCTTATATGGGAATCTGGCAACTGTTTTCACTTTCAAGTATTTTGTGCAGACCATTATTTTCTGTGTATCCTATGCTAGGCAATCCAAATGTTCGCAATGATCTTCATAGATTAATCCTACCTAGACAAAACATAGGCCTTGAAACAGCTTATGTAATGTGGACATCAACAAGAACAGATATGAATGAGAAAAACTGGGTTCCAAATCATTTTGTAGCAGCTTTGAAAGATATTGAAATGGAGGAAAAGGATACTATTGAGAATTTTGATCCAAATGATGTAACACCCCATTACCTAGTCGATCGTTATGTTCTCGTTGAATATGACAATAAGCCATATCCTGGCAGAGTAATAGATTGTGATGAAGCTGAAGTATATGTCACTTGTATGCATAGATTAGGAAAGACTTTAAGAACGAGTACGTTTTATTGGCCACTCGCAGTTCGAGATAAATGTTGGTACGGTATGGATAAGATCATAGGAGTCATTCCTGAAACAAGACTTGTAGGACAAAAGTATTTTGTAGACAATCAATTGTGGGAAAGTGCTCTCAGAAAACTAAACATTTGACTTGGTATTGTGCATTCTTAATTTAGTCAAACTAAGCATAAAATGAGGGACCAAAAAGACATACTGATTTTCTTTATTGCAAATTTATAAATTCTTAATATTTCATTTTTTTTCAAATTTCGTTTTACAAGAAAAGTATTTCATCTATTTTTGGTACGTCCTTGGAGTTACCGGTCCTACTGATATGATGTTTTAAAGTGAATAATCTTAAGAAATTTCTGACAATCATAGAATAACCAAGTTTATGTTAAAATCCTCTTTGACAGATACCTTCTTTATAACACTTTTTCTTTCCTTTTGATAAATAACGGTTTTTTAGCTGAAAATGTCATTGATGATACTATTTATGTCCTTTGTGTTACCATCCTCTTTTACTTTTAAATATTTAATTCATTGCAAATAAACTTATTCAAGAAGATTCTCAAATGATATTAGTAATAATATTTACACAATGGGATATTAAACAAATGAAATTGATCCTGCAAAGTAGATTTAAGAGAAAAATAACAAAGTTGTTTTTTACTATGCCTCTACCTAGTGTATGTAAAGTGAAAAATTCACTTCTTTTGAACTTAGGATAAGGTGGACGTAATTTGATAACACATATATTGGATACTCAGGCTATTATTTTGACTTTACACATAATCTGAAATTGACCAATTTTAAATATCAGTGCTTTCTTAATCGGTAACTCCATGGACACTTGCAAGCAGCAAGGGTATGTTTTATGATATTTTTACAAAAAAGTTATTGTTCATGTTGATGTTAAGTTGTATTTTCATGTTTTGCAGAAGTTAGAGTTCTAATTAAAGTCATTTTTTATCTTAGACTTGCTTATCATTTTTATAAATCTTCTGGTTTTGAATTTGGACATTTTTTGAGAATGACCCATATAAACCTTGAAGTTAAATATCAGAAATCATGGTATTGTAGTACCTGAGAAAAATGTGACAAAAGTTTTCAACTTGGCTGTCATGTAATGAGTAATGAGTTTGAAAAAGCATCACACGATATAACTGACTTCAATAAACCTTTCAGAAATCCTTGTAATGTAGTTCATGAAAAAGATGCAACGAAAATAGTTATGGGACGGGCGGTGAACTGACGGATGGACGGTTGGACGGACGGACAGACAGAGATAAAACAGTATACCCCCACTTTTTCGAAGCGGCGGCCAGTCTAATGATTGTGTCAACATTAAGACATTACAATACTAATATGATATAATTATATTTATAGCACTATAAGCCTCAGTCACAATCGGAGCTAAGACAAAATATAAAAAAAAAACCGTATTAATATCAATTAACAGTCAGTATCCAGACATGTACTACATTATTCAAAAGAACTAACGATATGATCCTCCTTTTTGTCTCCATAATAGTAAAGTTTTCTTGTGTTCACTTCGAAATTAATCATAATTGTCTAACGTTTTAAAGTTCTGATATGTGCTAGAAATATGGCGAAAGAATTCCTCCCTCAAATTATAATGAAGTGAGCATTCGATTGAAAAATGACGCTCATCCTAAACTTTATCAGCTGTACAATACGATTTTTTGAGTATTTAGCATTTTCAATTCTTCATGTAATGGAAGAGCACCGATTCTGAATTAACATATAAATTACCTTTCTTAAAATCAATGATATCTAAATATGTTTCTTCTTGAAACCAATTTTTAAATGAAAAATAAGTTTCCCACAAAACACATATTACTAAGTTTTTACAATTGAACAATTTGACAAAGACACAAGGACAAGAATGTCACACATTGTCTTATTCTACTAGTTTGTTATTGTCTTTTATGCTGCACTCGTTCTACTTGAGCAGTCAAAATGCGTTGACTGTATATTTCTATGACATATACAGTCACTGACCCGATATCACTTTTCCTTATGCATATTTAGATAGAAATTGCCGAAATATTCATGTCCGCGTCATATTTGTTTTTCGTAATAAGTTTTGTTGTAAATCATCATGCAGTCCTGCATCTCCACCAATCATTAAAAAAGAGGCATATCTTTCTAGAATTTAAAATAATCTTAGGATACAAAATCGGTCTCCCAACAAAATATTGAGTGTCATCTCTCGGATTATGTCTGAACGATCGCTATTAGAAGTGCTACATGTACTGTCTCCGTATTTCGTGGATTCTCATTCCCGAACATGATACCGTATTCATGATTGATCATGATTGGAATTGCTCATCTTTTCTGAGCATATATTTCGTCCTATTTGTCTTCTTATTTCTTAGGTTCTGGGTACGTATTTGTCTCCGTTTGTTTTTCTAATTTTGACTGACGCTATTTTATCCCATTATTTCTGCAACAAAATAAATTTAAATAAAACTCAGATGAGTGATACAAGGAGAGAAAGTGTTGCGACCAAAGAGGGCGGGTAGTGTTTTCCAACTCCGATGTATTATTTATTTATGTAGTTCATAGTGGGGGAACCTCACTCCCCTGATACGCGAAAGGGGGGATTCGAAGATCTAGTGAAAAGAAGGTAGATCAAGACACACATGCAAGAAATAGCGAGCTAGAACAGCACAGACTGATAGTAGACACACAAACAACGAAATATAAAGATAAATAAAGTAACTAGACACGCAAAACGAAAGAGGGCGAGGTTAAGGACTGAGCAGTTGCTATAATCATGTGTATCAACTCCAATATACTGAGACAAAATTAATGTCCGCATGCAAAAAATAATTGGAATCAAAACGGACAACCACAAATATCAGAGAGCGGAGTTGGTTTTTTTTTTTTTTAGAGAAAATTTATCCATACACTAAGAAAAACGCATATTGTCGGAATAATGGGCTGTCGGAGTAATGGGTTGTCGTAATAATGGGCTGTCAGAATAGTACATGTTGTCGGAGTATTGGGCTGTCCGAATAATGGTTGTCAGACTAATGGGATGTCACCCGGCATTTTTTTTACCCTCCCCCTTTTTTTCCAATATCCGTTATTTTTTCGTTTTCTATTTTAAAATTCACTCTCTTTAGTAATATATCCGTGACCGCTGTGGATAGTAAACTTGGAATTGATAGTAAATAGCAAAACCAAGTAATTTGTAGTGTATTTATGTTCTAATGACACGTACATACAGACGCGAAAAAAATAAATAATACGAAAGTGAGAAAACGAAAATATAACAGATTTTGGAAAAAAAGGGTAGGGTAAAAAAAATGTCCTGTACCCAAGTACCTATGCTTACTATTAAAGCAATAATTTGAGAAATATATATTAAGGGTTATACTAATATGTGAATATTATGAGTCCAGGTAACTCGATCAACTTGATTTGTACGTATGAAAAATTATATTTATTATCTGGTCATGTCCCGCGTTTTTTTTTTGTAATGTTGTTATAATAACAGTGTAAGTTAAGACCAAAAAGTAGACCAGGAAAATACTTTATTATCTTTACTAGTTAATTTCTGGAGATCATGTGTCTGTCATTTATTCTGTTATTCACATCTTTTAAACAATTATATTATATACGCATCATATCAATCTATCAATTAGGATACATTATTTTATTTGGCTTAATAACATATTATTGGTATTTAGTGCGACCGTGCACCTTTCGGTTGTCTCGAGTGTTTTCTATTATAGCAATGTTTAAGTCGTCATGTTGCGGGATTTTCAAATCCCAAAAGAAGAACACACTTCAAATTCAACATGATTTTCGATTTGGTAACCGCATTACTTTAATATAGATCATTATATATTACATAACCTTACACAATCAATTTACTTTTTATGATTAATCTGATATGCATGCCCAATATATTTTATTCCCAAAACCTTATTTAAAAAGGAGGGGACATGGTCAAAGTGTCGTGCAAACCAAATTATTGTTTATTGTCACGGAATAATAACAAACTGTGCTATAGTTTTTAAGATTATTGGATAATTGACTTGTTCTATAGGTACATGTACCTTACTTACCCAGGTGACATATCAGTTGTACCCTTGATATTGGTATAAATTCAAATCACAGGCACTTGTTTCTATCCATTTGAAGACCCACTATTAACGTATATATTTACCAGAAATAATGGTTTTAAGCGGAGAGGTGAAAAAATTGCTTGGGTACCTTCTCGAAAATATACGTTGATAGTGGGTCTTCCAATGGATAGAAACAAGTGCCTGTGATTCAAATGCTTAATGATATATTAAAAGAAGATGTGGTATGATTGCCAATGAGACAGCTGTCCACAAGAGACCAAAATGACACAGACATTAACAACTATAGGTCACTGTACAGCCTTCAACAATGAGCATAGCCCATACCACAAAGGCCCCGATATGACAATGTAAAACAATTCAAACGAGAAAACTAAGATACATGTATATGTACATTAATGTACATGTTGTATATGAAGATTAATTAGATTAAAGTAAACAATGTGGTATGTTTCCAAAATAAATGCTATCCGCTAAAGACCAACTGATGTTGATCCAATTACTATAGCCAAACAAATGATACATACATGTAGGTTACCATACTTCCTTCATTTATATTATGATTATTGAGTATTTTTTTGGAAACATTTCAAACCTTTACATGCTGTTTATATATGTTACAGTAAATAGGTGAAATTAGGAATTACATGTAATTACTAAAATTTAGGAATTACAGGTAATTCCCGATGCACTTCATGCACTTAGTTAATACAAGTAATTCCTTAAACGGCCCAGTTATTACCAGTAATTACTAAATTTAAAATGAATATTTACACCTATTTACTGACTGCTAACACAACCATAACTTTTGATCACCTGACCATAATACAACATTGTTTTAGCTGTGTAATACTAACTAGAAGATCAGTTAGTACACTTAAAATTTTGAATGGTTGATATGTATAAAAAATATCTTGAATAAATATGGACTTTCAAATATTTGGTTAAATCAGAGTAACTTTAGTTTTAATCCAAAATGGTTTAAGTTGAGCATTATAATACAGATAATTTTTGACCAACTTCAGCAGACATGGAAATCAGAAATGGAAAATTCTCCCAAAGCATTATGTCTTAACTTTTTAAAGAACTCTTTGAATATGAAGAATATTTAGACTTATTACCTTATAAAGATAAGATAACGTTATGTAGGTTAAGAACTGGAATGAACTGTTATGTGCATTAGCTTCGAGATATATAAAAAAAATATCTTTTTTTTGTTGTTAAATCATTTATAAAAATGATATTGTAAAATTATAATTCACTGTTAGCAGCCATTCTGGTTTTATTTTGTTAAATTAGCTGAGAAACAAGGTTGATGAGTTGTGCACTTGCAAGTGAATATTTGGACATTGAATACGTATTCATGTGACCTTCAAATCAACCCCTAGCTGGAGATGGGTTATCGATGTATTAAGCTATTAAAATTGTAAGGGTTTTTGCAGAACAAATACATGTAGTCTCGGTTACTTTTGCTGTTAATCGCAGGCTCAACAAAAATGAGGAAAAAATATTAAAATTTTCCTCTAGATACTATATGTTGACTAGTACTGTAAGAAGCTTCAGTCAAAATTGGGTAAAAATCCAGGATGGTTTATAAAATCTAATGTTTTAAAAACTTTAACTACAGAGTGTATGTAATGTTAACTGGGACAAAACTAGTCCATTTATAAGTAATATACGAAAAAAAGGATTTTTTTTTCAAACTTTACTTTTGGATATTATTTTATGATCATAAACATTTAGCTTCTGTCCAAGTTCATGAAGTTTGGTAGAAATCCAGGATATTTGGAGAAAGTTTTTTTTAAAGTTTTGAGCCACAGTGCATGATGGAGATTTTAGTTTGATTTTGGATAGATATCATTGTCTTGCATACATATATTTACGGAGTTTCAAAACCTATAAAACAACCATTTTCCAGTTTCAATTCACAAACACTAAAGAGTATGCACTTTGGATGTGCATTATATTCCTACATCCTTAAGTTAGCGCCGTTAAAATCCCTACCCCTTTACTTTCTTATTTGATATCTTGAATTATGTTTTTAATTTTAAAACAAAAACATCAAGTTAGTAAATAGCTGTAAAAATGACAAAAAAAATCAGTGATTACCAGTAATCACTGAAACAACTAGTAAATACATGTAATTACTAAATTGGCTAGTAATTACAGGTATTTACTGAAGTGTTTAGTAATTACATGTAATTCCTAATTTCACCTATTTACTGTAACATATACATGTTACTACAGTTCAGCGACTCAAGTTTAAAAGGCATTTATATAAAAGAATTTAAACTTAATATCATTTTGTATGAACATCATGTTGAATATTTACATTTTCTCAAAAAGTTTTTATTTTACTTAGCTAATAAAGAAGATGATGGATTCCCAAACAGAAATCTTGATGACAGTGAAAAAATTGAAGAATTGCACCAATTGTTACAGAGAATCGATTTCAAGCAGAAACAGATGCTCAAAGATAAGGGAATACAACAGCCATCCATGTTCCTTCACATATAAAGGTATATATCATTGTATATTGTATATATATATTTTGTCTACATTTTCTGAATTTATGATTTTAAAAATCTTTCAAAAGATATAAATGTACATTGTAAGTCATGTAATTCAAATAGAGACGTGCCATTGTCTTTGATAAAAGATAGAGTTACATGTACATATATGCCTTTTTAGTATTATCAGCTTATATACTTACTTAGCCTTGTTAAAATCTATAAATATACCTTATGTATATTACATGTATGTTGAAATGTCTGTCAGAATATATACATATATGCATGTGATCATAATGTTTCAAATAGCCAAACATTGTAAAATATATTTATATATATATATATACAACTAGTCTAAACATCAACCCAACAATGTTAGATCTGTAAATTTGCTTTCGCAAATTTTTGGTTCTTCCCTCGCCGGGATTCGAACCCATGCTACTGTGATATCGTGACACCCAATCGCCTGCACTGCAGCCGTCCCGCTAGACCACACGACCACCTGGGCTATATACATGTATATATATATATACAACTCGTCTAAATATCAACCTAACAATGTTAGATCTGTACATGTAAATTTGCTTTCACAAATTTTTGGTTCTTCCCTCGCGGGTATTCGAACCCATGCTACTGTGATATCGTGACACCAAATCGCCTGCACTGCAGCCGTCCCGCTAGACATATATATATATATTGAGTATTGGAAATCCTGTACACCCTTTCCTTAGACCAAGTTTAACAAATATAATATGAATGTTTAAATTCAACTAATTATCTCCTGGCAATACACATTTATTTTAGGAACTTTTTATGTTTTATTTTGCAGTAAGCAGCTGTTTGTGATGCTTATAGGCATACACAATCTAGTCTGGACATGTAAAACAGCAGCTGGTTCTATTTTGAAGTAAGCTATTTGATGATTACATTAATTTGACATGACCAGACCAAGTCTTGGGATAAATTAATAGTACTCATTGTCATGATTGTACTAGCTTTTTATTGTTTTATATATTTTATGGAAAATACTGTTAGTTGAGGCCTGCAAAAATTAATTTATAAGGAGATGAAGTGTTGTTGCCAATGAGAGTAGAGACATCTAACAAATAGCATGAATAGAATCATGGAGGATTGAATTCATACTCATTTTTATTAGAGTGTTACAAAATAATTGCAGGAAAAAAAAAAACAACAACAAAAATCAAAATAATTGTGTATTTAGTAGAATTAGCCAAATCAAACAATAACTGACTTAAATCTTGTTTGAAATTTTCACATTTCTATTGATTAAATATTATTTTATAGATCAAATAATAAATAGATAAAAGGGCAGTAATCCAGTCTCAGATTTTTGTTTTGGTTATATTGTATACAGCTGATTGTATTTTAATACTATTTACAAATACTTCTTATATGTCAAAAGAAAAAAAAAATTGCTGTACCTGATATTGTGATTTATATTGAAATTGATAAAGACAACAAACTCAATAATGAGCTATTCCAATATCAATCTCCCTTGGGAAAAAATGGGGTGCTACCTAATTTTAGACCTCCATAGTGCCCATAGACACATCAAACACTTGCCAAAATATAAGCCTGAACCCCTGAGGGGATCACACCTCAAATTATAAAAGTTGTATATATTCTACACCGTGAATAAGACCAAACAATGATAGAAGGAGTTAGTTTTAAAATATAATTGAAAAACTAAACTGATACAAATCAATAATTTTTTGATGTTGATAAATAAATCACAATGTGTAATAGTTGTAACAAATTGTTATGCCAGCCTACAATAGTAGAAGGGGTTTATGTTTAATGATCCATGCTTTTGTTTGTTTATTCTTTCATCTGTTTTGCTTTAGGTTCAAGTTTTGGTAAAAGTTTTTGGTCAGGATAGTTGTTAATGATGTTAACGACCAATCAACTTAAAAATAAATAGACATGTGCCTTATGTTATGATCTTTCTAAGGATAAATTAATGGTTTGACCCCAATTTCATGGTCCATTGAAAATAGAAAATTTATCACAACTTCTAGCTATTCTTTTTATAGAGTTATTCCACGAGATATTTTTGGGTCACTCATTAGAATATCTTTTAAATATATGATTTTGATTACAACTGCATTAAGATAGAATAATTGCATGCAGAAAATTATTGCTTTTGTCACATATATATCATGTATATCACTTGTCAATTTAATAAAATTAAACATTTTTTTTTATTACTTTATTACAGAAGCTACAAAATAGAACTAAGGCCCTTTAAACCAAGAAACTGCCAGTGTCAGAAAAGGACAAACTTAGAAAGGCCATGCAAATTGATTTAATGTCAAGTTGGGACAGTGATTCTGTAGATAAACTCGCCTGATCACAACTGGGATTTGACTGTCACAAGATTTTAAATCTTACATGGATAAACTAAAGTCATTTACTAGACTGTAAATACCAGAGACAGCTGAATGCACAAGGCAAAGAGCTGAGGTCCAAGTAAATCAGAGAGGCCTTGTCACAAGAAATGTACAGAACTTGCATGGATTTTTGCTTAAGGGCATATGACACAAAATTGAGAGATATCAATAAAAATTTCTTTAAATTTTAATAAGGACCAATTCAAAGGTACACTTTTGGAATTTGCAAGAACAAAAATACCTTCATGTTTACTTTTGAATTATAGTTGACAGTTTTCAGTTTAAGGGGGGAACCCTTAAAATGAAGTGGTTTGGTTTATTGAATTTGATTATTTTTTAAAGTAAAAAAATGAATTACTGCTCTTTTATTTCAACATTTGCATTTTTTATTAAAATTATTTACAAGTGCAGCATATCGGTGACATCAGATTATGTTAATGTGTTTGGTTAAGCTACACATATTTCTTTTTACTTAAACTTTCTGTTGCCTTTTCTAATTAATTAAATGCTGAATAATAATTTGAGTGTGGCTCATTTCAGTGTCTTGTATTTGCTGTCAAGATTTTTCCTGTAAGATTTCACATTATTTATAATCGCTTGGTCAAAGGGAGATAACTTTTTGAATCTTCACATTAGATAATCTGCGAAGAGGATTATGTAAAATGTAAATAGTTGAAAATTAATTTTATGGTTCAATAAAATCAAAATAAGTTATTGCCATTCATTATAAATAAATTTCTATCAAAAATAAGGCTCAAAGAATTTTTTTATTTTATTTATATAAATAATAACAAAGTACACACATCATGCACATGTTGACTTCATAAAATTTGTAAACAAAAAAAATTGAAAATAAAACTAAAAAATTTTAACTAATCAGGAGACAGTCAATACACCAAATATATTTATAAGCATATAAACTTATTATTTTCTTCAATTGTCCAAGTACATATTCAATATTGATAATTTTTTGCTTGACATTACATAATTTTGTTGATAAAAGTTTATTTGTGTGCTATTTTATTCAATTGTACATATTTGAAGTATTTCATTACACCTTATTATTTTTATTCTTGCATACAGCATTTGGAATGAAATTTTTATCAATGTTCGAGCAGCAGGATGTTTTTTTTGTCGAGCCTGCAACTTTTGTTGCAGAAAGCTCGACATAGGGATAGTGATCGGGCGGCGGCGTTAGCAAACTTTTTTAAAGCTTAATATTTTAGAAGGTGGAAGACCTGGATGCTTCATACTTTGTATATAGATGCCTCATGTTACGAAGTTTCCGTCAGTCACATGTCAAATGTCCTTGACCTCATTTTCATGGTTCAATGACCACTTGAAAAAAAAATCAGAGTTTTTGTAATGTTGAATTCCCTCTTATTATAAGTAATAGAATAATTATATTTGGTATGTGCGTACCTTGCAAGGTCCTCATGTCCGTCAGACGGTTTTCACTTGACCTGACCTCATTTCATGGATCAGTGAACAAGGTTAAGTTTTGGTGGTCAAGTCCATATCTCAGATACTATAAGCAATAGGGCTAGTATATTTGGTGTATGGAAGGACTGTAAGGTGTACATGTCCAACTGGCAGGTGTCATCTGACCTTGACCTCATTTTCATGGTTCAGTGGTTATAGTTAAGTTTTTGTGTTTTGGTCTGTTTTTCTCATACTTTATGCAATAGATCTACTATATTTGTTGTATGGAATGATTGTAAGGTGAACATGTCTAGCGAGCAGATGTCATCTGACCTGGACCTCATTTTCATGGTTGAGTGGTCAAAGTTAAGTTTTTGAGTTTTGGTCTTTTTATCTAATACTATATGCCATAGGTCAACTATATTTGGTGTATGGAAATATTTTATGATCTATATGTCAGTCGCGCAGGTTTTATTTGACCTCGACCTCATTTTCACGGTTCATTGCTCAGTGTTAAGTTCTTGTGTTTTGGTCTATTTTTTTTAAAACTATAAGTAATAGGTCAACTATATTTGTTGTATGGAAGCATTGTTAGCTGTACATGTCTGCCTGGCATGGTTCATCTGACCTTGACCTCATTTTCATGGTTCATTGCTCTTTGTTTAGTTATCTTGGTTAATGTTAAGTTTATGTGACAGTTTTTAATAAAGCTTTATACTTAGGACTATCAACATAATATCAATGATAAGTAAAGAAGGCGAGACATTTCAGTGTGTGCACTCTTGTGAATTTACGAATTATGTTAATCATGTAAATAATGTTATGTTTTTTGTTTTTTGCTTTTTGAAGTTTTTAAAATTGACAAATAATGCTAGCAGGGGAGATTATTCATTAATATTTTTATGATGCCAAACTTGAAATTTAGAGGTGCCTATGTTTGCTTTTTGTTATAACCCAATTGTTATGATTCTTAAATAATCTATACAAGTAAGCATGTTAATTTGTCAATAACCATTATTTTATTAATTAGTTTGAATTTGATGAGGTTCTTTGATGTAGAACTTGACTTTTTTTTAAACAAAAGTGTTTTTTTATTTGTTTTAAATGTTTTTAAAATTGTATAACAAACTTTTTGACATTTTATTTTAATTTATCACCAAAACAACTCTAATTTGTCAGTATCTGAATAAAATTAATTTGTTGGATACTTTGTTTCTTTTATTGAAGTATATACAAAGGGAGATAACTCAAAATTGTTTTTTTTTATTATTCTGACCCGATTAGAAGTGAAAATAACTATGCCCAAGACAGGATGACAATAAGAAAATGCTAGAAATTGTTGTGTATGGTTATGCTTTGTCCAAAAGTTTTTGTTATCTCCTGTATTGTATATTGCTGCCATTGTCAAAATCCGAATCACACATAGATAGCCTTGTCCTATAGTTTATATCTGGTGTTTGTGTTTTTTGTATGTCTTAGATTCTAACTCTTCAAGTTCTTATATAAATTCAGATGCGTTGCAATTCTTTACATATAGGTAAAGGCATATTTACAAAATGGTATTGAGCTTTGCAAATGAGTGACATGTATTCGTTGGATTATTGTTTAAGTTTCATCTGAAAAATACAGTGTTCAATGTTACTGACAAATTATACATTTGCACATTGCCATTTGAAACCACAAATATTATTCTACTGTAAATACACAGAGCAGCAATCCATGCCTTTCAAGTCTAATACTTTGTAAACATGGATCAGAAAAGTTGGAGGATCAATTTTATATGTACAGTAGCTACAAAGTTATCACCATTAAAAATTCCTGTTTTTCCTAATTTTTGTTTTTTTATTTAATTAGATATTTTCAAACCAGATATTTGGGTTAAAGTAAAAACAAATCCCCAACATCCCTTTTCCAAAAAGCAGAGGGAAAAATTCTGCCTTTTCTTTATTATTCATTTGCACTATTGTTTTGTAAGTAGTTATACAGGATTATATTGACTTTAAATTGCATTAAATTTGATGGAAGTTCTAATTTAAATAAGTCATAAACAAGAAATTTATTTGAATTTACATGTAATTAAATTACATAATTAATTAAATTAAATTTATATTTAAAATTCTTTAAATTTGAAATTTATTGAAATTTAATTTGTATTAAAAGATCTTTAAATCTCAAATTTATTCAAATTTAAATTATATCAAAACTTCTTTAAATTTGAAATTTATTCAAATTTAATTTATATTAAAAATTCTTTAAATCTCAAATTTATTCAAATTTAATTTACATAAACATTTCTTTAAATTAGAAATTTATTCAAATTTAGTGTATACTTAAATTCTTTAAATTTGAAATTTATTTAGATTTAAAAATACCTTTAAACTAGGTTGAAATTTGGGAATTTATTTGCAATATTAAATTTAGTTTAAATCTATATTAAATTAGAAATTTTCCAGCAAAGTAAATGCATAATATTTTTTGTAATTTGAAATTTAATATGCATAACATATGCATTTAATTTTATATTAAATGCATCATTTCATGCAGTGATAAGTGAATAGAAATTTATGAAATTTTAACACGAGGTTTATGACCATAAAAGGAAGGTTGGGATTGATTTTGGCAGTTTGGTCCTAACAATTTAGGAATTAGGGGCCAACAAGTGCCCAAATGAGCATTTTTCTTGGTTTTCGCACTATAACTTTAGCTTAAGTAAATAGAAATCTATGAAATTTAAAAACAAGGTTTACTACCATAAAATGAAGGTTGGGATTGATTTTGGGAGTGTTGGTCCATACAGTTTAGGAATAAGGGGCCCAAAGGGTCCAAAATTAAACTTTGTTTGATTTCATAAAAAATTGAATAAATGGGGTTCTTTGATATGCCGAATCTAACTGTGTATGTAGATTCTTTTTTTTTTGTCCCGTTTTCAAATTGGTCTACATTAAGGTCCAAAGGATCCAAAATTAAACTAAGTTTAACAAAAATGGAATCCTTGGGGTTCTTTGATATGATGAATCTAAACATGGACTTAGATTTTTGATTATTGGCCCAGTTTTCAAGTTGGTCCAAATGGGGTCCAAAAGTAAACTTTGTTTGATTTCAACAAAAATTGAATTCTTGGGGTTATTTGATATGCTGAATCTAAACATGTACTTAGATTTTTTATTATGGGCTCAGTTTTTAAGTTGGTCCAAATCGTGGTCCAAAACTAAACTTTGTTTGATATCTACAATAATTGAATCCTTTGGGTTCTTTGATATGCTGAATCTAAACATGTATTTAGATTTTTGATTATAGGCCCAGTTTTCAAGTTGGTCCAAATTGGGGTCCAAAATTAAACTTTGTTTGATTTCAACAAAAAATATATATATGGGGGTTCTTTGATATATGCTTAATCTAACCATGTATTTAGATTTTTGATGTTTGGGCCCGGTTATCATATTGTTCCACATTGAGGTCTAAAGGGTCCAAAATTGAACTTTATTTGATTTCATAAAAAATTGAATTCTTGGGGTTCTTTGATATGCTGAATCTAACCATGTATTTAAAATGTTGGATATTGGACCATAATAGGTAATGTCCAATTTAAAATTTAAAGTTTTTCAGTTTAAGTTCTTAGACCACATTCATTATGTGTCAGAAACCTGTGTTGTGTCAACTATTTAATCACAATCATAATTCAGAGCTGTATCAAGCTTGTATGTTGTGTCCATACTTGCCCCAATGTTAAGGGTTTCGAACTCTGCGGTCGTATAGAGCTGCGCCCTGGTTGAAGTCGGTCAGTATATCTGAAAACATTGAAAGAAAATTTTACACAGGTGCTCAATAAAGCATGTAAATGTTGTGCTATTTCGTCTATTAGTGACTGTTTGTTTCTCCTATGTCCAAAAATGATCTGTATTTGTCATAGTATTTGTTAATGTTTTATATATCAGTCGTTGATTAAGGAGAAAGTATGATAGAGCCACTTTTAATGTACAATAATGTGAAAAGTCAAATATAGATAAATTAAGCAAATGACAAGGTTTAAAACAAAGAAGCAAAAGGGACATTCCAAATCATAAGTTATAAATAAATTAACATCATCATGGTAAACTAATATATAAATGAAAAAATCAAACAAGGATATACAAAACATAACGTAGGAAACCACAAAAAAACGTGGCTGTTGTTATGTGTTTTTAAGGCATTCTTGTGTGGTGTTCGATATTTTGATTGTCCACACTAAAACAAAAACATATTTTTTTCATTCGCACTCATTTTTATTAGCAAAATGACCCCATCTAAAACTTGTTGTTTTTGCCTAGAGCCAATCATTTATCAGAATAATGTATTTTTTACCAATTGCGTATGTGGAATGTGCAGTGAATGGTACATCACCATTAGATGACGCATCTGGTTATAAAGACATGTTTTATACTTGACTATAATATTTTGATAAGTTCAAAACGTTGTTAGAAGGTCTTGTATTTACGTTTAACTGGTCATCATAAAATGTGGAAAGCTGGGATTCTGATACTTTGTGCAATTCAATTTGTACATGTAAGTTGGTTTAGTACTTATATATAATTATTGATATATTTATTTTTATTTTCTATAAAACACCGGATTTTTTATACTGACGCAGAAAAGTTGATTTTATGAATATATTTCAGAAGATATGAGCAACTCGCTAGTGAAACCTGTTCACAGCACATGTCCACTGCGATTACATGATTATACAATTAACTTAGTTGTATTTGGTTAAACTTATAGACATTTTTGGTCCTCAATGCTCTTCAACTTTGTACTTTATTTGGCCTTTTTAACATTTTTTGATTCGAGCTTCACTGATAAGTCTCTTTTAGACGAAACGTGCTTCTGGCGTACATATACAATTTCAATTATGTTATCTATGATAAATTTATTTATTCAATTGAAATGAAACATTTTTAGAGAAGTCATAGAGTATCCATGTTGGAAAAAAAGTTTGACATCGGAAGAAGACATGCATGAAGTCAAACTTGTATGTGCAAAAGGATAGATCACAGATTCACGGAATCTTCAAGTCAACACATTACAATTGATGAAAAAAAAAACTCAGTAAAAGTCATACAGACAAAAACTTTATTTTCAAAACGTTGAAAAAATACATTTGGTGTAATATTTTTTTATATTTTATAATTTTACATTTTTTCTGATTCCTAGTATTTTTTTTTTATCCAACTTTGTTATGTTTTACACAAAAATCTACCATTGAGGTGTACAGTGTATCTTCCGGAATTTGCCGAATGACGTCGAAATGTAAGCGATAATAACCGGAATCAGTTAATATAAAACGGTAGCAGTTGACAAGAAAAGTCATATCCCACGGCTTTAATTCTTTTCAGATTGAACTGCATTTTTTGTCTTCACGTTTCGTTTATTGTCACATTTAATCATTCATGTTTTTTTCTTCAGCAAACACGATCTACAAAACGTGAGAATATATATATTAACGATAATTGTAGTTTTGTAACCATTAACCAACCAATTCAGTAAACAATAATGAAAGAGAGACAACATCCGTATAATATGTGGAGTCTATTTTTTTTCTATCAAATACATTACCAGCTTGTGATTTTCAGTTAGCTTGAAAAAGTCAGGTCAGATTAAAATGTGTCAAGAACAAAATTCAATAAGCTACGTAATACACATTTGGAGTGTGAAGAGTGTCAGTTTACAGCTTAATTACGCAACAATCAGTTAGAGCCTGACAAACACTACTGTGGATTCATTATTATTCGTTGGATACAAATTTTCGTGAGTTTCGTGGGTACGTACAGGTGAACCACGAATTTAAATCTCAAACGAATTATAAATTTTATTTAGGCTTTGTATGCTGATTGACTAAGCCACGGACAGTTGCATTCACGAAAATGTACGCTTTCCTCAATCCACAAAATTTGATATTACTGTGACTAACAACAATGTCAAAAATATAAAGATTGGAATGATTAGTTGCTGCTTAAGTAAATCTAGATTTTAAATACATTTTTCTATTTTAGCATGTCCTATAGTTGCATGTAAGTGTCCATTTGGAGTTTATTATGTTATCATAAATGGCTGTAAGATGTGTGGATGCAAGGCAAGTAAGTTGAAATCTCTATGTATGTTATTTTCAACAAAAAATGATTTTTTGTTTTTATTCTATTCTTCAGAATCACATTATGACCAAGTTTAAAAACAATTTGAACAAGACGGGGTTTTAGTGGAAATCAATTTGAAATAGCAACATTTGCGTACATGGCTATTCGATTATCATATTCAGTTGCTATATCTCTTGTTGTTTGCACACAAAAACCAACAAATTAAATGCTATCACCCTTGTGTTGTCCAGACGCTAAACATAGAACGATTGACTTTCGACAGGTTCATAGAGCCTTTACCTGATAAAAAGGCCTAGTCATTCAATAATTTACTATACATTTGCTTTTATGACACCAAAACATGGTTCCTCTTTAGAATTATTTAAATAAATGACCTTAAAAACATCTAGGTCAATTTTAATCACGTCAAAATGTATGGCATGAATATTAAAACACACTTTATAGAGAACAACAAAATAAAAGGATGATTAGTGATAGAAAATTCCACAATAATTGATTCAATGACAGATAATATATTATCTAAATAGTTAATACAAAATACGACCATCTTTGAATTAATATCAGCAGAACACAATCGATTAATTTGTTTGACTATAATTTCAAATTTTGAAACAGATTTAAACTTTACATAAAAGACTTCTTATTTGTATACAGAAAAATATGTGATTCATTGCATTATTCAAACTGTTTAAACAAAACTAATTTTTTGTTTTTGTTTTTAACTTGGTCATTAAAGGAAAAATAATTATTATAGCAAATAAGATATACTGGAATGATAGAGACATTTTCCTTTTTGCAAGTACAAAATTTAGAGTGAGAACAAATTCCCTATTTCGATTCTCAATTTTATATTCAAATTTAGGACTTTATCATTTGTATAAAGTAACAGGACTAGCATGACCCCCAGTTTGTGCAATAACATGATCATTTGGATAAGTGTGTGGTGATTTTAGTGGACAAATTTGTCCAACATAGATTTTAGTCACGAGAAGAAAAAATGAAGTCTTCTCTGCATTTTGTTGTCGTAATCATTTTGGTAATATTAATATGCCTTGCTTTTTTTTGCAGAAAAATCTTAAACCAGAGTACAAACAAGTAATTAACATGTGCAAATATGAATAAGAAGGTGCGGTACGAGTGCCAATGAGACAACTGTCAATCCAAGTCACAATGTATAAAAGGTTAACAATTATAGATTAATTTACCATCTCAACGCGGGACCTTGGCTCTCACCGAGAAGCAAGCTATGTAACTTTATAAAGGGTGCAAAAATTACCGCAATGGCCCCCATATAACTTGTGCAATAACCATGTCAATATATATTGTTTTTTACATGTATCCCTCATACATCATACATGTACTTTTGTATGTATCCCTCATACATCATACATGTACTTTTGTATGTTTCCCTCATACATGATACATGTACTTTTGTATGTATCCCTCATACATCATACATTTACTTTTCAGGATGTCCAGGTAATGTTAATTCGTTATCAATTACCTGTGGCGACGGTATACTGAGATGCCCTGTAAATTACACATGTATTACACATCCAGGAAGCAAAAAAGGGATGTGCTGTCCTATTGGTAGGTATCAATCAAATTTATAAATTTGACAGCAATTAACCAAAATACCAAACAACCTGACATTTTTTAAGATCAATATATAATTGAGATAGCTGAATAATTTGATAAAATTCCAAGTTGATTTGAAAAAGGTTATATAAATTAAAGTGTACTATCTGAATTTAGTCTGAACTTCACATTCTAGCTTTTTTGTTCTAGATTGATTTAAACCTGCAACTTGACAGCAATACACCAAACATTGGATTCAATAAGATCAATAAATTCTTTGATAGCTGTTTAGTTTAAAGAAATTCAAGCTAAATTGAAATAGTTATTATAAAAAATGTAAAGTTGACTATCTGAATTCAATCATACTGAAATTCTAGCTTTTTGACCTATTTCAACTGCCAAATAATCTGGAATTTTGTAAGATCTTTATTTAATTTAGAAATTAGATTTAGACCAGTTAAGACTAAATTTGAAGGTCTATACTAGTCGAGACAGGTTGAGACCATTTTAGACTACACCAAGATCATGAAGTACTGAATAAGACTTATTAAGTAAATTCGAGACCAACATCGAGTACAGTTAAGTACAGAAAAGTACTGTCGAGATAATGTCGAGACTAGTCGAGTATTATCTGTAATCGACCTTTCTGATCGAGCACAAAATATGGTCAATTCAAACCCTGAGCAGTTTGTAGATACTTACAAATTACAATGTGGATTCCTTCAGAGAATAGTTCTAATTGTGGTGACTATCTTAACTACAAACGAATCTCTTACAGTATACCATGATGAGTTTTATATTTGTTTAGGGGCCAACTGAAGGACGCCTCAGGGTGCGTGAGTTTCTCGTTGCATAACAGACCTATTAGTGACCTTCTGCTGTTGTGTGTTCTATGGTCGGGTTGTTGTCTCTTTGACACATTCCCCGTTTCCATTCTGAATTGTATTGTTTTCTGAAAATATATCTATTAATACTAACTAACATCAATCCATATTTTACATTTTAGGAAAATCTTATAAACCAAAGAGTGGTTGATGCCCTACAGAAACACGATAACCATTAATGATAATGTAAATCCTGTTCATTGACCAATGCTGAAGACAACAACAAATAATGTTTTAAATTTCCAAGATTGAGATATTAATTAAAATTTCATGAATGTTGACGTTCTTAGTTTATTCAGTTCATAGTCATCCGTTCGGCTTTCAACAGTGAAAAACCTAAACCGATTGGTGGGCTGTAAAACACCCCGAAATGAAAAATATCAAATCTACACCAATTTAATATTGACTCTAAAAAGAATGTTATTGTATACGTTTCGACAACTACTGTTGTTTATAATGTCAAACGACAAATATTCCATGTATATTTGGTTTGAGAGTATTGCATTGATTTGAGAACAATATCGCATTTCAACAGGCCGCTTGTATGAATTCTTTAACGTACAGAGAGCTGGGAACTCTTCAATTAAAAAAGATCGAATTTTACCTCTCGATTTTTTACCATCAATGGTTTTGTCTTTAACCAACTTTAAAAAAGAAACGGACGTCTTTATTTTGCATAGAGAGACGAAAGATCCGATGACAATAGCTGTTAACTTTGAGTCCTAAATGCAAACGCCACGTATTTTTGTTTTCCATTTCTTAACCACTAAACCTCATTAATGAGATGTGTATGCTATTGCATTGTCCGATTCATATCATATGTATATGAAAGAACAGATTAAAAAGAAAATAATATAAGTAAATGTATGTGTTATTTATCATACTATTTGCTATATATCCTTCAACATAATTCACTTCAGGTTAGTTTGAAAAATAATATATGAAAAAGCAACATTTCCTTATTTAGTTTCATTTGTATACAGGACATAATAGTTACAATATATAGTTGTTGACAATAATGTTGACACCGTGGTTTATCCAAATGTTACTGGATCCGTGTTTACCACTGTTATTAAGGAGACGTGGTCAATTGATGTCATGAATTGTGCACGAATTTATTTGTTTCTTTGAATGATAACAAAAAATATATAGATTTAGACTCAATACTTAATTCAAGTATATCACTTGTACAAAATAAAAGATTCGAATACTCATATAATACAATAGCGTATAGTAATACTTATAGTAAAATATCCCTAACGGTTAATATGATAAAATATTGTAAGCGTTGTTCTATTCACATGTATGAGAGACTATTACACAATTATCATATACAATATTTTATAAAAATGTTTAAAGCTTCATACAAAATATACCTAGGTCAACGCTTTTACACCCAAATAAAGTTACAAAAAGAAGCATCCAATACTTAATTGACATTCGAGTATTGCTATAATTGTACTATTGACCTTTCCTAAACTGTCTTGATTATTACAGATGAAGTTATATATGTGAGTCTTGCTCAACTCCTCCGAGACTAAATTGCCATTTCTTTCTACAAGTTTTGTTTATTGCTACGTTCAATCATGAATGTTTTGTTTTTATTTCAGCAGACAAGATCCACAACACGTGATAATACATCTTAACGATTATTTAAGTTTATTTATCATTCACCAATCGATTTAGAAGACAATGATTCAGATGAAAGACAGATTACATTCGTATAATAATTGGCAATCAATCTTTATATATCAAATAGATTGCTAGCTAAGGATTTAAAGGTTGTTAAAATATGGAGTGCTAACGATGTCAGTTTACAGCGTTACTAACACCAATTACCTGGCAAAAACGAGTGCGTTTGAGATTTCTAAACATTTAAAGACAATATTTTGTTTTAATTCGTGTCGATGGTTGACATTGTCCTTTTGGTGATGCTTTTTCTCACGTAGGCGAATTCAGATGAGAAATCTTTGGCTTTTATTTCATTTCTTTTCTTTTATTTTCTTTAACAATTAGAAAACTATTTGTTCATTTGGTCGATATGTCGATATGTGAAACAATTGCTCAGATTGTGGTAAAAGGATAAAATTTGGCAGAGTGTTAGTTGAGGTCACAACTAACATTTATAGCTATGGACCCAATTCAGAAAATCAAAATGGCGGCTCTGGGCGGCCATTTTGAAATCATGTCCAAAAAATTAATAAAAGTTATTAAAAAAAATATGAAAAATATATTACTTTACCAATTTTGATAAACTTTCGTATATCTTATGACAAAGGATATCAACTGACACTACTGGACGAAAAAACAACTGTCCATACCAGTAACAGTCGTTGTACGACTGTCTTAGTCTGTGAAAGACTGGTGATGACTGTCAATACTGTCATATTTCGTTGCAACAGTTCATTTATGTCTGTCCCAACTTTTTTACGGGTTGTGAAAGTCAAAACATGCTACAAACAGTCATTTAAGAACTGTCGCAGTGGTTTACGGTGTTGTCACAGTCCAAATCTATTTACTACAGTCTTTCTAATAGTTGTGACAGTTGCATAGTGTCTGTCCCAACCTTTTAAAAGTTGGGACAGTTAAAATGTGTTTGTGACAACTTTTCAGACGTTGATGCAGTCAAACAATGTTTGTCACAACGTTTTTAGAGTTGGGACAGTCGTTAAATGCTTGTTACAACTTTCTAAAGGTTGGCACAATCATTAACTGCTTATTACAACTTATAAAAGGTTGACACAGTCGTTAAGTGTTTGAAACAAACACTTCATAGGTTGATACAGTCGGTTAATGTTTTTAATTCAAATATTTTAGCGTAACGGTAGGCTATCAGTGTAAAAAAAAATTCACATCTCACCCGGCTCTCAAGATTTGATATAGTTGTGAAATAGTCTATTGTTGTCTATTGTGCGGTTGTTAACTTGTTTTGCTGTTTATTTTGCGATCGTTGTTTAACTTTTGTCGTTTTCCGTTTATTGCCGTAGCATTGTCCGTTCATTTTTGACATATACATGTGCGTTTGACTTTAAATAATCCTGTAAGTATCCTTACTTTTTATTTATATATCTGTTTGATAACATTTCCGTTCATAACTGGTTTTAAATACCAGAAGCTTTCGAAGCTTTCGTTTAAAATATAGTTTTAATATTATTGCAGAAGAATGAGAAGATGATAATGGATTCATTCAAATTGATACTTGAAAAAGTTTTGATAAATTCTGCGGAATAGAAAATGTACTATCATATGGGTGTACCTGAAATAAATTTAAAGATTATGACTAAGTTACCAATATTGTACAGTATATTAATAAAACAGTTTTAATTCGAATTACTCCCCGAGGGACATTTCTGATAATTAAAAAATAATTAATAAAATCTGTCAAGTTTCATTAAAAACGGAAAACATTTCTGCACCGTAAACGATTTACCCTCTTTATTTTTTTGTCGGCAAAAACCCCGGATCTCAGGTCGGCAAACTATATTTTTACATAGGTAACTACAGATGTTAGACCACATGTACAATAATCTGAGCTGGAAATTACAATCGGTGAGTAGAAATTAACAATATTTTAAAGCATGTCTATCGAATAATCATGTATCCATAATTTTGACGGGAAAATGGGCACATTTGTCAGCTGTTTGTTTATCCTACAGATATTGAGATACACCGATATGCTATGAATGTACGTTCTACATGTTCTATATCACCACACTCGTGCATAGTTGCATGTTCTAGGGCAAATTTAGGCTTTGAGCTTGTTAAAGTTGTGCATCATTGAAAGTCATAAAGGACACCGTTCCCCTCCTCCTATTATCCTGTGTATGTCATTTAATCCCTTATTTATTTTGCATACATCACCCCGAGTGGAATAAAAAAAAAGGTTACTCTTGATCTTTATCCTCTTACTGTTATACTCTAACATGTGGGGCATTGGTAAACTTTTATTGAGCGGGATGGCCTTTTAAGTGACCGATAGCCTGATCCAGACACCCCCCTTTTCGTGGGAAAAATTTGGTCGATTATAATAAAGGGAATCACTCAAGCATGACTGGATCCGCCACCCTTTGGTCAATCAGAGGGCCCCCTCATTATGAAAAGTTCTGGATCTGCCACTGACCTATACATCATGTAGTGTACATATTGTATGTTAATGTATTGCTGACTCTGGTCCTAAATTTGCATGAAATACTTGTCACTGGACTTTTTATAACCAACAACCAACCAATCTGTACATGTACTTTATATTTAGAATTGTATAAGTCTTATAATTGTTTGGTCAATCAAATGAGGATTGCTAGTTTTATCTAGGTAAATACAGTTATTAGGTCTTTCCACCTTTCGTGTGGAAAGACCTATTGATTTTGTTCTGATTATTTTTTTTTTCTTCCGCCTAATTTTTTTCTTGCGGTGTAAAAATGTTTCAAAAGATGTCGCTTAGTTTTTTTGTATATGAGATCATACAGTCTATACGCTTTTGAAACTCACCCTGTTTAACCGAACACTTTTCCTTGTAAGAGTTATCTCCCCAAACACTGTTTTTCTTGTTATCAGATCTCCTCCGCAACCGTAAAAGAAAGCGACAAATTTATTTTTCTAAATTGCTCGTTATATCCTCAGGATGTTACGTTTTATTTTGACCGAAGCTTTACGAAGACCCCATATGAGAGTAATTTCCCCTTTTGTATTGAAATAAGTGAAATAAATTTGTAACTGGAAAACCATAAGTGATAGAGGCCTAGGGTCTTTTGATTTGAGGCCCTTGCTCAAAAAGTATGAAAATGAGGTCAAGGTCAAAGGTCAAGGCCTGTTCAAATTTTTGATTTTGGCTTGTTATCTCTTATTTTCAGAAATCATACAAGATATCAACAAAATATTTTTACACAATTGTTAGTTGCGACATGTCGTAACATGTAAATTTTACTTAAAAGGGTACGTAACATTTAATGCGAGTTTTGCTCCCTTTTATATCTAATATTAGTTGTATGGTAACATAACTCATTAACAATATAAAGTAGAGGCCTAGAGTCTTTTGATTTGAGGTCCTTGGTTGATGACCTTGAAATTGAGCTCAAGGTCATAGGTAAATTTAACGTTCTAGATTTTGACCTTTGCTTTTTCCTCTTATATATACATGATAAAGCCATGGGACTTTTGGCAAAAGGTTGCAAGCATTGTGACCTTGAAAAAGCCAACCGGAAGTGACCTTTTGTAAACCGGAAGTAGTCATTTTTTGTACTAATTTAATGTAAAAGTATATAGAACCATCTATTTTTGGAATCAGTGTCAAGTAAACTATCAAAACATACCGGAAATAACATCTTTTAAACCGGAAGTAAAAAATGATCTTCCTTATGTATAACTTTTTGTATAGAAACCATATATTTTTGGAATCAGCGTCCAATAAGCTGTCATTTGACGCTAAAATTGACATTTAAAACCGAATTTTAATATTTTCATGTAAAAAAGATCCTTACTGGTGGAAAGACCATCAATGGTTCTCTGAACAATTGGTTTTTAATTGTAATTGACTTTCTTATTGTACAATGTATATACATGTAGTATTATATATTTATCATTAGTTAAAAATTTACTGTACTTTAGTCTTAATGTATATTTTGTTTTTGTAGAATCATATTGAATATGTATTGGTTTGACCAGGATTCCCACTTAGAATATATATGAAGCCTGCTACATGTGCACTTTGATGCAAAGGAAATATAAATGTCACTGAGTCACTCTTAAAGCCGTAAATTGTGAAACAATGGATTAATTCATTATTTTATGCTAGTTATCTATTGTTTTTAGAAATAATGAATAGGGCGTGCAGCATTATTCCATGATGATGATGTGATGTTCTGATTAAATTGGACAAGAAGAAAATTGTGCCTTGTACAAATAGGAAACTTACAAATTGTATTAAAGGAGGACCACATTACTGGATGACTAAATACCTTGGATAATCATGATAATTATTAATCTACTTTATCATCATGATCAATAGTGAATTTGGAATAACAAAATTTCATAGTTGCAGTGCATATAAATAGTGCAATCATACATTGTATCTGAATTCCATGAATACCCAGGATAATTATTCATTTGAAATACCAATTTGGAATAATGAAAATTCATAGTTTCAGTGAATACTAATAATAATAGTGCATCATATCTGAGTTCATGAATACTTTTATTTAGCATGTTTAGTGGATAATCAGTCATTTTAATTTAATAACAATATGGATAATGTGAAATTCTAGATTCAGTGAAATTTACAAAACAGTACATGTATATCGCATCTGAAGTTTATGTTGGCATTGCAATTGTTAACTACCGCCAGCATGTCCATGGTATATAACAAGATCTTAACCACCCATGAGGGTGTCGCGCAGTCCGTCTCAATTGTTTATTGTCAAAGGACTGCTTGCTGTACTTTAACTAAGTCTGAATTAGAATTAAATAAAAATCTTAATTAGTGGTCAAGTATTTGAAACAAATAAACCATGTACTATAAAGTATAATTTTATTGTCCCTCCTGCAACAAATAAAAAAAAGTTGAAGTATGCAAGAAATAGGTATTACAATCTGGCAGTGCCTACCACGTAACCTTTTGTATAAAGCTTCACCAGATACATTTTAGAAGTTCTATATGTTATGAAGTTTCTGTTAGTGACTTGTCCGTTGCACTCTACCTAGTTTTCATAGTACATGTACACTACATGCATGACATGTACATGTAACTGTTTGAAAAAAAAATTATTACTGTTTGAACAGTCATACAGTGAAATACACTATAAGTCTTACATGTATAATTGAGTTATTGGATAAATGTATATGGTATATTTATATATAGGTATCTTGAAAGGTCTACATGTCTTATTGTCCCTCAAGCAGGGTTCACCTGATCTTGACTTTATTTCATGGATCAGTGATTAAGGTTACTTCAATTACATGTTATTTGTCAAGTTTATTTCTCAGACATGGAAAATACTACAAGCAGTAGGAATAGTAGGTCAACTATATTTGGTGTATGAAATAAGTGTAAGGTGAATATGTCTAATTTCAAGACTTACATCAGACTTTGACCTTATTGAAAATTTCATGGTTCAATGAACAATGCAGTGTTCTCCGCAGAAATTTTGGATAGCATCACATTTGGCGTAAAAAAATGTATTTTTTTCAATCACTTGTCAATGTAATTTGTCGCGTCGTGGCAATACTCTATTTCCATTATGATAAATGCGGTATTGTTTATTACAAAATGTATTATATTTTTTGTATGCTATAGGTCCTTATTTTGGTGAATAAAATATTCTTTTCAACGCTATTCTTTGTGTCAATATTGTTGAATTCATGACTGAGAATACAATTAAACTATAACCGTTTTTTCAGTTTAAGTTTTCTATATTCATGATATTCATTTATAGTTCCAGAAGTTACCCTACCTACCCATTTAAAAACAAATCTTTATCATGTCTATGAATGAAATATATTGGTTCATGGTATTCAATGAATCAGTTCCAGTTGTTTCTTTTTATCAAAATGATATATATTCTTAGCAAATGTATCTAACAAAAAGTCTGTTAATGCTTAGTTTTCTCTTTATGTATCATTGTTTTCTGTCTACTGTGCCATTTGTGCAAATGTAGGTATTATCGTAAAATACAGATTTTTGTCATATCTGGTCCGGTTGAATGTTTAGTTTTTGTGGTTTGATCTATTTCCAAATGTTTCTCAGATGCTATAAACTACATGTACATATAAAAAAGAAGATGTCGTATGATTGCCGATGAGACAACTATCCACAAAAGACCAAAATGACACAGACATTAACAACTATATGTCACCGTACGGCCGTCAACAATGAGCAAAGCCCATACCGCATAGTCAGCTATAAAAGGCCCCGATAAGACAATGTAAAACAATTCAAACGAGAAATTTAACGGCCTTATTTATGTAAAAAAATGAACGAAAAACAAATATGTAACACATAAACAAACGACAACCACTGAATTACAGGCTCCTGACTTGGGACAGGCACATACATAAATAATGTGGCGGGGTTAAACATGTTTATTGTTAGCGGGATCCCAACCCTCCCCTAACCTGGAACAGTGGTATAACAGTACAACATAAGAACGAACTATAAAAATCAGTTGAAAAAGGCTTAACTCATCAGATGGACAAAAATACAAGTAGACGTGGCTGGGTACTTATACATCCCGACACAAAAAGACACAATGAACAAATCTGAGAGTACTCGCAGTTATCTGACAGCTAGTTCAAAGCCACTAACAACTAATAAAAAAATCATGCTACATGTGTATTATCAATATGGTAGATACATGTACATGCATGACATGTATAGAATCACTATTTTTGGCATATTGGATATTCATAAGTTGTACAAGTTTGATTGTCAGACTTTAAATCTGACCATGACCTCATTTCATGTTTCATTGGGCAATGTTTAGTTTTCATGGTTTGGATGTTAAGAATGTTACATGTAAGTCTATTTCACAGATGCTATAAATCACTAAATTTTGTGTATGGAATGTCAGTTTGTTGGGTGTTCATCATCTGTCTGGCTTGGTTAATTTGACTGTGACTTCATTTTCAAAGGTAATGGAAAATGGAAAGTTTGTGTGATACTTGTTCTTGTAGTAAAACCTTCATACATGTATACAGGCAAAGCAGACATGACATTTCAGCATATGTGCACAGTCACTCTTGTTTACATCTGACACCATTGATTATGTGTACCATATTGATTATACACATGTAGCTGCTTTTTGATAACAAAAGTCTGTCAACTATTAACAATTGTTATAATTCATTTGATAATACTAGGTATTATAGTATTGTATAACATGTATAATGTACGATAACCAGAATAAGGAGATGTGGTATGAATTTCAATAAGACGACCATCAACCGTAGACCAAGTGATATAATTGTTAGTAACTTCACATCCTTCAACAATGAGTAAACTCAGTACATGTACCGCATAAGTGTGATAATGAAAAACATATATTTTAACGGGCCTAGCCATATTGGATGATGTAACACAATGTAAACAAGTTTATATGAAGAACCCAAGTTTGATTTTTATACAAAAGCAACATTGATACATAAGTGATGACAAATATATTGTGGTTAACCAATTTACATTTGTGGATCCAGAACTTCTTGTAAGGGGGGGGGGGGGGGGGGGGGGGCTCCAGTCACGCTTCAGTGATTCCCTGTATAAGCAACCAAATTTTTCCCATGAAAGGGGGGCCCGAGCCCCCCATCTTCCCCCCCACCCTGGATCCGCCTATACAAAAGACTTATAAATACACCCGTGTATCATCATACAGCGGATATAGGTACTAAACAAGCGGGCATGATTGATTTTGAACTGACACGGTAACAAAATTTTTGTTTTGTTTTATCAACATTCAGTGTACATTTCTCAACATCTGTAATTCCTGCTCCAAAATAATTTTCGCATCGTTTTTTTTCCTATTTATAAGACAACTTTTGTATTCTAATAAGAACAATTTACTTGTAAATGTGCAAATAGTTGTGAATGTCAACACTAACTTATCAATTTCGTTACAATTGTCGAGACATTTACATGTTTTACCGGAAAGAAAGCTAATACAGGGCTAAAAGTAATAGTTACCAATCATAAACCTACCTGTCATGCCTGTGATTACTCATTCTTTGAAACTTTTTGAGTAATAAACGAGTATGAAAATTTTGTTTTTGTGTACGGTGTACAGCAACTTAACTATACACCGTACAGAAGGATTTATGTGGTCAGCTAAATACCGTACACAACGATTTTTTTCAGAATAAAATATCGAAAAAAACATGCATGAAAGATTTCAATGCTAATTATTGATACAGCTATACTTATTACACACGCACAGTGGCCTTCTATCAGAAAAAGAGTTGCAATGAATATAGAATTTATGATTAAATAATTTGAATTTGAAAAATTGAAATGGGAAGAATATATGTCAGTCTATAGAAATGAGATAATAAGATCGGAGTTTAAAGAATACAACAAGTTTTAAACCGTGATGTGAATAAATTAAAGAAGATTTGATTTCCGTGTCTGAAACAATGCGAGTTTTTCTGTTTTGAACATTTGAAATTTCACTGGCGTTAGTTATTTTGTCGGGTCTTGTACAGTACGTCCATCTACTAGTATCTACAAATACTTTTTATTTACAAAATATTTATGGTAGATTGGTTGAGAAAAATCCGGTGAAAATATGTTTTTTTCTCGCGAGTGATAATATTTTTTACCTCAATCATGAATGCTGAAGTGCTATTTACATGTATCATGTGTATCAAGTACATTTGAACTTCAAATAGACCTTTCGGTACAATATACAGTACAAAGTAGAGTTAATTTTGAACTATTAAAAAATAAAATACGGTAAAATAAAATAAATTAAATTTAGATAGATTTAATAATTTTTTTCCATAGCTGCAAAAGATGTGTTAAATGTTCATCATAGCTTTGATTTTTTTTTGTATGTATAGAAATCAAAATGGTTAATACGGCAATATTTATAATTTTACAAGAAAAAAAAATGTAGCCCCAAATATAAGCTCAGAATTAGTGTGTGAAATAAACCCTCAAGAAAATATTAAGCAGTTTAATATGGGGATAAGTTTGACAAGTGTGTATATTAGGAGTTTCCCGCTAGGTTAAGAGTATATCGTGTATGTTGACCGTTATTATGAAGTAATGTGATTCGTAAAACTACGGGTATTGAAAACAACCTTGTATGCATGAATGATTTCACACCTAACTAATTTAAAAAAGAAAATAATTAAATTTGTTATTTAGATGATATTGAAAAGTTGTCAACTGTTAATACAGTTAAGGATACATGTACATTTGGTTACGAATATATTGGGTAACCTTTTTCGATTTATATCTGTTAGTAGTTATCTATTATCTAGTGAAATGGCACGTATCTATAGTGCTGGTTCCGATTTTATTTGTTCAAATAGATTAGAGGCGAGGGAGTGTTAAAAAATTATATTAATTCAGCACATTCACTAAATAACCGAAAAATACAAAAAATGTGTTCAGCGGCAAATATTTCAAAATACTATTTTTTTTTAAATCAATATCTATCTACAATTAATGTATTAAATGGGAGTGATAGTTGTTTCTCTTTGTCACAACCTTATATTTCAAACGGTAAAATTGTTTTACAAATAATTTAACCTATATCGCTGACTGTCAGACATTTTGTATCCGTGACTTTTAAGTCGACATAACGATCAATGTTTGGAAGTTGCTACGCTTATAAATTAGCTATGACTATACAATGGTTGTAGCTATCATATTTTTACTGTTACAACCTTTTCAGCGTTTAAACAGTTTGTTTAAAACTGTTTCAACGTTTTCCGTGTTGGGACAGTTACTAAATAACTGTTACAACTTTCAAATGGTTGCATCAGTTTTATTACGACTGTGACAACCCTTTAGCGTTTCATCAGTTTATTTATGACTGTTGCAACGTTTTTCGAGTTGGGACAGTTGTAAATCAAATGTTACAATTTTGAAATAGTTGTATCAGTCCTTTATTGACTGTGACAGTTATTCCTTGCGTTGTGGCAGTCGATTTATGTTATACACAAACAATTTTAAAGTTGGGACAGTTACAAAATAACTGCAGCAGTGAAATTTAACAACTGTTACAACTTTAACAAACATTATTAGTCTTAGAACGACTGTTACTGGTATGGACAGTTGTTTTTTCGTCCAGTAGTGTGAGGACTATTGAAGTATAAGGTGGCCATCTTGGTGGCCATTTTGGAAACGTAAATTTCAAATATATCATTATTCGCTATCATAAATTGTTTTTGGAATTAATACTAAGTTTTATATGCATTTACAACTAGTTTTTCTTATCATTTATTTATATGACGGTTGCTATTCATATAGGATATATTCACCAAGTGCTGAAATAAGGCATGCATATGTTAACTAATAAATGTATTCAAAAATATGTATAAATTCTTTTAATTGCAGTTTAGCATGTAGGGCTTAGTTACTTTTTTACCACAAAAAAATGCGTATATACAATATAAGTTATGACCACTGTATGTTGAAAAGGAATAATACGTAGGTATTAAGTCAATGGAGATGAAAAAATAATAAATAGACTGTAAAGAATTCCGTAACGCCAAGAGAGGACACGTGAGGATTTACAATGTCGATCAAATACAAAAAGAGCAGACATAGACATTTGAGCTGGTAATCAGTCATTTTCTGTAAGCATACAACTGTTCCAAGTTGATAAAGGCAATGTATTTGGAGAATCAAAAGGCAAAAGGCAAATTTTAAGATCAAAATATATTTTGTCAGGAAAAACGAAAAAAGTCTAAGATGAGTCACGGATTGAAAATGACAGTAAAATAACCAGCAACGGTTCTGATGAATTAACAAGAACAATATGATTGCAGGAATTTTTTTCTTTCATTGTGATGAGGTATCTGACTATCATCATGAAGCCTCGACAATTATGATCGACAATAAAGTATGTGACTGTCACTTGAACTACTAACCATTGTTCTTTTAGCAAGACTCAGTGCTGGAGATTAATATTTCAGGAGCAGATATCATGCTAAATGTTTGTTAAAACTGCACGACAGGGCAATTAGACAGAATTCGAGACACAGAAAAAAGTCAAGAATCTGTTATCCATGGAATGGGGCTCGCCAGATTGATAGAAAACAGTGACGGCTCACACTATGGAACAGATATTGTTTTAATATTTGAAATTGATGATATTGGTAAGTTGTACAGTAAACGTTCTTAGTAAATATGAGTTGTCATGGAAGGAATGATTAATACAACACTTCTGAAAAATTGAATACTAGCTGCCATAGATGATATGCAAGCACACATGAAAGGTTGCGTCTTTCTCCGGAATCTCAACGAATATGTTGTGGAAGTTCTGAAAGAGGCCATGTCTTTTAGTCGTGATGATGAAGGCCTATTCATAGTCAAAGTAACTAGAAAAGTTTGAAGAGTTAGGCTTGTTACTATAAAAAGGTTTACAGGGACAATCAATGTAGGCTTTCCAAATGAATCAGTTCCACAATCTTTGAGACATCTTACTCTCTATCTGAGGACTGATAAGTTGCAGTTGTATCCTTTCAACGACGAGTTGAACAATTGAACTATTATAGCTGAGAAATGGTAAGTCTTGTCTGCCACTCAACGATATTTCTGGACTTTGTCTTGATGTTTGGCCATCCTGTATCATTCTTACTAAGGAAACTTATGTATGTTGAACTGATTCGTGTCAACAGCTGTTATTGAGTGTCCCTGTAAAGTTATTCCTAGTATCAAGCATAT